>JAUPMV010000171.1:0-71489 GCA_030848855.1 Branchinecta sandiegonensis
CTGTCCACTGAGTCTTTCCACTTCAGTCTTTCCACTATAATCTGTCCACTTTAGTCTTTCCATCCTAGTCTTTTCGCTTTAGTCTGTCCACTATAGTCTGTCCACTTTAGTCTTTCCACTTTAGTCTTTCCACTATAGTCGTTCCACATTAGTCGGTCCACTTTAGTCTTTCCACTGAGTCTTTCCAGTTCAGTCTTTCCACTTTAGTCTTTCCACTATAGTCGTTCCACTTTAGTCGGTCCACTTTAGTCTTTCCACTGAGTCTTTCCACTTCAGTCTTTCCACTATAGTCGGTCCACTTTAGTCTTTCCACTGAGTCTGTCCAATTTAGTCCTTCCACTTTTCTCTGTACACTTTAGTCTTTCCACTATAGTCTCCACTTTATTCTGTCCATTACAGTCTTTCCACTATAGTCTTTCCACTATAGTCTGTCCACTTTAGTCTTTCCACTTTAGTTTTTCCACTTTAGTCTGTCCACTTCAGTCTTTCAACTATAGTCTGTCCACTTTAGTCTTTCCACTTTAGTCTTTCCACTATAGTCTCCACTTTATTCTGTCCACTACAGTCTTTCCACTATAGTCTTTCCACTATAGTCTGTCCACTTTAGTCTCCACTTTATTCTGTCCACTACAGTCTTTCCACTATAGTCTTTCCACTATAGTCTGTCCACTTTAGTCTTTCAACTTTAATCTTTCCACGTTAGTCTGTCCACTTTAGTCTTTCCACTTTGGTCTTTCCACTTTATTCTGTCCACTTCAGTGTGTACACTTTAGTCTGTCCACTGAGTCTTTCCACTTCAGTCTTTCCACTATAGTCTGTCCACTTTAGTCTTTCTACTTTAGTCTTTCAACTATAGTCTCCACATTATTCTGTCCACTACAGTCTTTCCACTATAGTCTTTCCACTATCGTCTGTCCACTTTAGTCTTTCCACTATTCTCTGTCCACTTTAGTCTTTCCACTATACTCTCCACTTTATTCTGTCCACTAAAGTCTTTCCACTATAGTCTTTCCACTATAGTCTGTCCACTTTAGTCTTTCCACTTTAGTCTTTCCACTTTAGTCTGTCCACTTTAGTCTTTCCACTATAGTCTGTCCACTTTAGTATTTCCACTATTCTCTGTCCACTTTAGTCTTTCCACTTTAGTCTTTCCACTATAGTCTCCACTTTATTCTGTCCACTACAGTCTTTCCACTATAGTCTTTCCAAAATTGTCTTTCCACTTTAGTCTTTCCACTTTAATCTTTCCACTTTAGTCTGTCCACTTTAGTCTTTCCACTATAGTCTGTCAACTTTAGTCTTTCCACTTTAGTCTTTCCACTTTATCCTGTCCACTTCAGTGTGTACACTTTAGTCTGTCCACTGAGTCTTTCCACTTCAGTCTTTCCACTATAGTCTGTCCATTTTAATCTTTCCACTTTAGTCTTTCCACTATAGCCTTCACTTTATTCTGTCCACTACAGTCTTTCCACTTTCGTCTTTCCACTATTCTCTGTCCACTTTAGTCTTTCCACTATAGTCTGCACTTTATTCTGTCCACTACAGTCTTTCACTTTAGTCTTTCCACTATTCTCTGTCCACTTTAGTCTTTCCACTTTAGTCTTTCCACTATAGTCTTCACTTTATTCTGTCCACTTCAGTGTGTACACTTTAGTCTGTTCACTGAGTCTTTCCACTTCAGTCTTTCCACTATAGTCTGTCCACTTTAGTCTTTCCACTTTAGTCTTTCCACTATAGTCTCCACTTTAGTCTGTCCACTACAGTCTTTCCACTTTAGTCTTTCCAATACTCTCTGTCCACTTTAGTCTTTCCACTTTAGTCTTTCCACTATAGTCTCCACTTTATTCTGCTCACTATAGTCTTTCCACTATAGTCTTTCCACTATAGTCTGTCCACTTTAGTCTTTCCACTATTCTCTGTCCACTTTAGTCTTTCCACTATAGTCTCCACTTTATTCTGCCCACTACAGTCTTTCCACTATAGTGTTTCCAATATAGTCTGTCCACTTTAGTCTTTCCACTTTAGTTTTTCCACTTTAGTCTTTCCACTATAGTCTGTCCACTTTAGTCTTTCCACTATTCTCTGTCCACTTTAGTCTTTCCACTATAGCCTCCACTTTATTCTGTCCATTACAGTCTTTCCACTATAGTCTTTCCATTATAGTCTGTCCACTTTAGTCTTTCCACTTTAGTTTTTCCACTTTAGTCCGTCCACTTTAGACTTTCCACTATGGTCTATCCACTTTAGTCTTTCCACTTTAGTCTTTGCACTTTATTCTGTCCACTTCAGTGTGTACACTTTAGTCTGTCCACTGAGTCTTTCTACTTCAGTCTTTCCACTATAGTCTGTCCACTTTAGTCTTTCTACTTTAGTCTTTCCACTATAGTCTCCACTTTATTCTGTCCACTACAGTCTTTCCACTATAGTCTTTCCACTATAGTCTGTCCACTTCAGTCTTTCCACTATTCTCTGTCCACTTTAGTCTTTCCACTATACTCTCCACTTTATTCTGTCCACTACAGTCTTTCCACTATAATCTTTCCACTATAGTCTGTCCACTTTAGTCTTTCCACTTTAGTCTTTCCACTTTAGTCTGTCCACTTTAGTCTTTCCACTATAGTCTGTCCAATTTAGTCTTTCCACTATTCTATGTCCACTTTAGTCTTTCCACTATAGTCTCCACTTTATTCTGTCCACTACAGTCTTTCCACTATAGTCTTTCCACTATAGACTGTCCACTTTAGTCTTTCCACATTAATCTTTCAACTTTAGTCTGTCCATTTTAGTCTTTCCACTATAGTCTGTCCACTTTAGTCTTTCCACTTTAGTCTTTCCACTTTATTCTGTCCACTTCAGTGTGTACACTTTAGTCTGTCCACTGAGTCTTTCCACTTCAGTCTTTCCACTAAAGTCTTTCCACTATAGACTTTCCACTATAGTCTATCCACTTTAGTCTTTCCACTTTAGTCTTTCCACTATTCTCTGTCCACTACAGTCTTTCCACTTTAGTCTGTCCACTTTAGTCTTTCCACTTTATTCTGTCAACTTCAGTGTGTACACTTTAGTCTGTCCACTGAGTCTTTCCACTTCAGTCTTTCCACTATAGTCTGTCCACTTTAGTCTTTCCACTATAGTCTGTCCAATTTAGTCTTTCCACTTTAGTCTTTTCGCTTTATTCTGTCCACTATAGTCTCCACTTTATTCTGTCCACTACAGTCTTTCCACTATAGTCTTTCCACTATAGTCTGTCCACTTTAGTCTTTCCACTTTAGTTTTTTCACTTTAGTCTTTCCACTATAGTCTTTCCACTATAGTCTGTCCACTTTAGTCTTTCCACTTTCGTTTTTCCACTATAGTCTTTCCACTATAGTCTGTCCACTTTAGTCTTTCCACTTTCGTTTTTCCACTTTAGTCTTTCCACTATAGTCTGTCCAGTTTAGTCTTTCCACTTTATTCTGTCCACTGCAGTCTTTCCACTACAGTCTTTCCACTATAGTCTGTCCACTTTAGTCTTTCCACTTTAGTCTTTCCACTTTATTCGGTCCACTACATTCTATCCACTTTATTCTTTCCACTATAGTCTCCACTTTATTATGTCCACTACAGTCTTTCCACTATAGTCTTTCCACTATCGTCTGTCCACTTTAGTCTTTCCACTTTATTCTGTCCACTGCAGTGTGTACACTTTAGTCTGTCCACTGAGTCTTTCCACTTCAGTCTTTCCACTATAATCTGTCCACTTTAGTCTTTCCATCCTAGTCTTTTCGCTTTAGTCTGTCCACTATAGTCTGTCCACTTTAGTCTTTCCACTTTAGTCTTTCCACTATAGTCGTTCCACATTAGTCGGTCCACTTTAGTCTTTCCACTGAGTCTTTCCAGTTCAGTCTTTCCACTTTAGTCTTTCCACTATAGTCGTTCCACTTTAGTCGGTCCACTTTAGTCTTTCCACTGAGTCTTTCCACTTCAGTCTTTCCACTATAGTCGGTCCACTTTAGTCTTTCCACTGAGTCTGTCCAATTTAGTCCTTCCACTTTTCTCTGTACACTTTAGTCTTTCCACTATAGTCTCCACTTTATTCTGTCCATTACAGTCTTTCCACTATAGTCTTTCCACTATAGTCTGTCCACTTTAGTCTTTCCACTTTAGTTTTTCCACTTTAGTCTGTCCACTTCAGTCTTTCAACTATAGTCTGTCCACTTTAGTCTTTCCACTTTAGTCTTTCCACTATAGTCTCCACTTTATTCTGTCCACTACAGTCTTTCCACTATAGTCTTTCCACTATAGTCTGTCCACTTTAGTCTCCACTTTATTCTGTCCACTACAGTCTTTCCACTATAGTCTTTCCACTATAGTCTGTCCACTTTAGTCTTTCAACTTTAATCTTTCCACGTTAGTCTGTCCACTTTAGTCTTTCCACTTTGGTCTTTCCACTTTATTCTGTCCACTTCAGTGTGTACACTTTAGTCTGTCCACTGAGTCTTTCCACTTCAGTCTTTCCACTATAGTCTGTCCACTTTAGTCTTTCTACTTTAGTCTTTCAACTATAGTCTCCACATTATTCTGTCCACTACAGTCTTTCCACTATAGTCTTTCCACTATCGTCTGTCCACTTTAGTCTTTCCACTATTCTCTGTCCACTTTAGTCTTTCCACTATACTCTCCACTTTATTCTGTCCACTAAAGTCTTTCCACTATAGTCTTTCCACTATAGTCTGTCCACTTTAGTCTTTCCACTTTAGTCTTTCCACTTTAGTCTGTCCACTTTAGTCTTTCCACTATAGTCTGTCCACTTTAGTATTTCCACTATTCTCTGTCCACTTTAGTCTTTCCACTATAGTCTCCACTTTATTCTGTCCACTACAGTCTTTCCACTATAGTCTTTCCAAAATTGTCTTTCCACTTTAGTCTTTCCACTTTAATCTTTCCACTTTAGTCTGTCCACTTTAGTCTTTCCACTATAGTCTGTCAACTTTAGTCTTTCCACTTTAGTCTTTCCACTTTATCCTGTCCACTTCAGTGTGTACACTTTAGTCTGTCCACTGAGTCTTTCCACTTCAGTCTTTCCACTATAGTCTGTCCACTTTAATCTTTCCACTTTAGTCTTTCCACTATAGCCTTCACTTTATTCTGTCCACTACAGTCTTTCCACTTTCGTCTTTCCACTATTCTCTGTCCACTTTAGTCTTTCCACTATAGTCTGCACTTTATTCTGTCCACTACAGTCTTTCACTTTAGTCTTTCCACTATTCTCTGTCCACTTTAGTCTTTCCACTTTAGTCTTTCCACTATAGTCTTCACTTTATTCTGTCCACTTCAGTGTGTACACTTTAGTCTGTTCACTGAGTCTTTCCACTTCAGTCTTTCCACTATAGTCTGTCCACTTTAGTCTTTCCACTTTAGTCTTTCCACTATAGTCTCCACTTTAGTCTGTCCACTACAGTCTTTCCACTTTAGTCTTTCCAATACTCTCTGTCCACTTTAGTCTTTCCACTTTAGTCTTTCCACTATAGTCTCCACTTTATTCTGCTCACTATAGTCTTTCCACTATAGTCTTTCCACTATAGTCTGTCCACTTTAGTCTTTCCACTATTCTCTGTCCACTTTAGTCTTTCCACTATAGTCTCCACTTTATTCTGCCCACTACAGTCTTTCCACTATAGTGTTTCCAATATAGTCTGTCCACTTTAGTCTTTCCACTTTAGTTTTTCCACTTTAGTCTTTCCACTATAGTCTGTCCACTTTAGTCTTTCCACTATTCTCTGTCCACTTTAGTCTTTCCACTATAGCCTCCACTTTATTCTGTCCATTACAGTCTTTCCACTATAGTCTTTCCATTATAGTCTGTCCACTTTAGTCTTTCCACTTTAGTTTTTCCACTTTAGTCCGTCCACTTTAGACTTTCCACTATGGTCTATCCACTTTAGTCTTTCCACTTTAGTCTTTGCACTTTATTCTGTCCACTTCAGTGTGTACACTTTAGTCTGTCCACTGAGTCTTTCTACTTCAGTCTTTCCACTATAGTCTGTCCACTTTAGTCTTTCTACTTTAGTCTTTCCACTATAGTCTCCACTTTATTCTGTCCACTACAGTCTTTCCACTATAGTCTTTCCACTATAGTCTGTCCACTTCAGTCTTTCCACTATTCTCTGTCCACTTTAGTCTTTCCACTATACTCTCCACTTTATTCTGTCCACTACAGTCTTTCCACTATAATCTTTCCACTATAGTCTGTCCACTTTAGTCTTTCCACTTTAGTCTTTCCACTTTAGTCTGTCCACTTTAGTCTTTCCACTATAGTCTGTCCAATTTAGTCTTTCCACTATTCTATGTCCACTTTAGTCTTTCCACTATAGTCTCCACTTTATTCTGTCCACTACAGTCTTTCCACTATAGTCTTTCCACTATAGACTGTCCACTTTAGTCTTTCCACATTAATCTTTCAACTTTAGTCTGTCCATTTTAGTCTTTCCACTATAGTCTGTCCACTTTAGTCTTTCCACTTTAGTCTTTCCACTTTATTCTGTCCACTTCAGTGTGTACACTTTAGTCTGTCCACTGAGTCTTTCCACTTCAGTCTTTCCACTAAAGTCTTTCCACTATAGACTTTCCACTATAGTCTATCCACTTTAGTCTTTCCACTTTAGTCTTTCCACTATTCTCTGTCCACTACAGTCTTTCCACTTTAGTCTGTCCACTTTAGTCTTTCCACTTTATTCTGTCAACTTCAGTGTGTACACTTTAGTCTGTCCACTGAGTCTTTCCACTTCAGTCTTTCCACTATAGTCTGTCCACTTTAGTCTTTCCACTATAGTCTGTCCAATTTAGTCTTTCCACTTTAGTCTTTTCGCTTTATTCTGTCCACTATAGTCTCCACTTTATTCTGTCCACTACAGTCTTTCCACTATAGTCTTTCCACTATAGTCTGTCCACTTTAGTCTTTCCACTTTAGTTTTTTCACTTTAGTCTTTCCACTATAGTCTTTCCACTATAGTCTGTCCACTTTAGTCTTTCCACTTTCGTTTTTCCACTATAGTCTTTCCACTATAGTCTGTCCACTTTAGTCTTTCCACTTTCGTTTTTCCACTTTAGTCTTTCCACTATAGTCTGTCCAGTTTAGTCTTTCCACTTTATTCTGTCCACTGCAGTCTTTCCACTACAGTCTTTCCACTATAGTCTGTCCACTTTAGTCTTTCCACTTTAGTCTTTCCACTTTATTCGGTCCACTACATTCTATCCACTTTATTCTTTCCACTATAGTCTCCACTTTATTATGTCCACTACAGTCTTTCCACTATAGTCTTTCCACTATCGTCTGTCCACTTTAGTCTTTCCACTTTATTCTGTCCACTGCAGTGTGTACACTTTAGTCTGTCCACTGAGTCTTTCCACTTCAGTCTTTCCACTATAATCTGTCCACTTTAGTCTTTCCATCCTAGTCTTTTCGCTTTAGTCTGTCCACTATAGTCTGTCCACTTTAGTCTTTCCACTTTAGTCTTTCCACTATAGTCGTTCCACATTAGTCGGTCCACTTTAGTCTTTCCACTGAGTCTTTCCAGTTCAGTCTTTCCACTTTAGTCTTTCCACTATAGTCGTTCCACTTTAGTCGGTCCACTTTAGTCTTTCCACTGAGTCTTTCCACTTCAGTCTTTCCACTATAGTCGGTCCACTTTAGTCTTTCCACTGAGTCTGTCCAATTTAGTCCTTCCACTTTTCTCTGTACACTTTAGTCTTTCCACTATAGTCTCCACTTTATTCTGTCCATTACAGTCTTTCCACTATAGTCTTTCCACTATAGTCTGTCCACTTTAGTCTTTCCACTTTAGTTTTTCCACTTTAGTCTGTCCACTTCAGTCTTTCAACTATAGTCTGTCCACTTTAGTCTTTCCACTTTAGTCTTTCCACTATAGTCTCCACTTTATTCTGTCCACTACAGTCTTTCCACTATAGTCTTTCCACTATAGTCTGTCCACTTTAGTCTCCACTTTCTTCTGTCCACTACAGTCTTTCCACTATAGTCTTTCCACTATAGTCTGTCCACTTTAGTCTTTCAACTTTAATCTTTCCACGTTAGTCTGTCCACTTTAGTCTTTCCACTTTGGTCTTTCCACTTTATTCTGTCCACTTCAGTGTGTACACTTTAGTCTGTCCACTGAGTCTTTCCACTTCAGTCTTTCCACTATAGTCTGTCCACTTTAGTCTTTCTACTTTAGTCTTTCAACTATAGTCTCCACATTATTCTGTCCACTACAGTCTTTCCACTATAGTCTTTCCACTATCGTCTGTCCACTTTAGTCTTTCCACTATTCTCTGTCCACTTTAGTCTTTCCACTATACTCTCCACTTTATTCTGTCCACTAAAGTCTTTCCACTATAGTCTTTCCACTATAGTCTGTCCACTTTAGTCTTTCCACTTTAGTCTTTCCACTTTAGTCTGTCCACTTTAGTCTTTCCACTATAGTCTGTCCACTTTAGTATTTCCACTATTCTCTGTCCACTTTAGTCTTTCCACTATAGTCTCCACTTTATTCTGTCCACTACAGTCTTTCCACTATAGTCTTTCCAAAATTGTCTTTCCACTTTAGTCTTTCCACTTTAATCTTTCCACTTTAGTCTGTCCACTTTAGTTTTTCCACTATAGTCTGTCAACTTTAGTCTTTCCACTTTAGTCTTTCCACTTTATCCTGTCCACTTCAGTGTGTACACTTTAGTCTGTCCACTGAGTCTTTCCACTTCAGTCTTTCCACTATAGTCTGTCCACTTTAATCTTTCCACTTTAGTCTTTCCACTATAGCCTTCACTTTATTCTGTCCACTACAGTCTTTCCACTTTCGTCTTTCCACTATTCTCTGTCCACTTTAGTCTTTCCACTATAGTCCTCACTTTATTCTGTCCACTACAGTCTTTCACTTTAGTCTTTCCACTATTCTCTGTCCACTTTAGTCTTTCCATTTTAGTCTTTCCACTATAGTCTTCACTTTATTCTGTCCACTTCAGTGTGTACACTTTAGTCTGTTCACTGAGTCTTTCCACTTCAGTCTTTCCACTATAGTCTGTCCACTTTAGTCTTTCCACTTTAGTCTTTCCACTATAGTCTCCACTTTAGTCTGTCCACTACAGTCTTTCCACTTTAGTCTTTCCAATACTCTCTGTCCACTTTAGTCTTTCCACTTTAGTCTTTCCACTATAGTCTCCACTTTATTCTGCTCACTATAGTCTTTCCACTATAGTCTTTCCACTATAGTCTGTCCACTTTAGTCTTTCCACTATTCTCTGTCCACTTTAGTCTTTCCACTATAGTCTCCACTTTATTCTGCCCACTACAGTCTTTCCACTATAGTGTTTCCAATATAGTCTGTCCACTTTAGTCTTTCCACTTTAGTTTTTCCACTTTAGTCTTTCCACTATAGTCTGTCCACTTTAGTCTTTCCACTATTCTCTGTCCACTTTAGTCTTTCCACTATAGCCTCCACTTTATTCTGTCCATTACAGTCTTTCCACTATAGTCTTTCCATTATAGTCTGTCCACTTTAGCCTTTCCACTTTAGTTTTTCCACTTTAGTCCGTCCACTTTAGACTTTCCACTATGGTCTATCCACTTTAGTCTTTCCACTTTAGTCTTTGCACTTTACTCTGTCCACTTCAGTGTGTACACTTTAGTCTGTCCACTGAGTCTTTCTACTTCAGTCTTTCCACTATAGTCTGTCCACTTTAGTCTTTCTACTTTAGTCTTTCCACTATAGTCTCCACTTTATTCTGTCCACTACAGTCTTTCCACTATAGTCTTTCCACTATAGTCTGTCCACTTCAGTCTTTCCACTATTCTCTATCCACTTTAGTCTTTCCACTATACTCTCCACTTTATTCTGTCCACTACAGTCTTTCCACTATAATCTTTCCACTATAGTCTGTCCACTTTAGTCTTTCCACTTTAGTCTTTCCACTTTAGTCTGTCCACTTTAGTCTTTCCACTATAGTCTGTCCAATTTAGTCTTTCCACTATTCTATGTCCACTTTAGTCTTTCCACTATAGTCTCCACTTTATTCTGTCCACTACAGTCTTTCCACTATAGTCTTTCCACTATAGACTGTCCACTTTAGTCTTTCCACATTAATCTTTCAACTTTAGTCTGTCCACTTTAGTCTTTCCACTATAGTCAGTCCACTTTAGTCTTTCCACTTTAGTCTTTCCACTTTATTCTGTCCACTTCAGTGTGTACACTTTAGTCTGTCCACTGAGTCTTTCCACTTCAGTCTTTCCACTAAAGTCTTTCCACTATAGACTTTCCACTATAGTCTATCCACTTTAGTCTTTCCACTTTAGTCTTTCCACTATTCTCTGTCCACTACAGTCTTTCCACTTTAGTCTGTCCACTTTAGTCTTTCCACTATTCTCTGTCCACTTTAGTCTTTCCACTATAGTCTCCACTTTAGTCTGTCCACTTTAGTCTTTCCACTATTCTCTGTCCACTTTAGTCTTTCCACTTTAGTCTTTCCACTTTAGTCCGTCCACTTTAGACTTTCCACTATGGTCTATCCAATTTAGTCTTTCCACTTTAGTCTTTTCACTTTATTCTGTACACTATAGTCTCCACTTTATTCTGTCCACTACAGTCTTTCCACTATAGTCTTTCCACTATAGTCTGTCCACTTTAGTCTTTCCACTTTAGTTTTTCCACTTTAGTCTTTCCACTATATTTTGTCCACTTTAGTCCTTCCACTTTATTCTGTCCACTACAGTCTTTCCACTATAGTCTTTCCACTATAGTCTGTCCACTTTAGTCTTTCCACTTTAGTCTTTCCACTTTATTCTGTCAACTTCAGTGTGTACACTTTAGTCTGTCCACTGAGTCTTTCCACTTCAGTCTTTCCACTATAGTCTGTCCACTTTAGTCTTTCCACTTTAGTCTTTCCACTATAGTATTTCCACTATAGCTTTCCACTATAGTCTCCTCTTTATTCTGTCTACTACAGTCTTTCCACTATAGTCTTTCCACTATAGTCAGTCCACTTTAGTCTTTCCACTTTAGTTTTTCCACTTTAGTCTGTCCACTTCAGTCTTTCCACTATAGTCTGTCCACTTTAGTCTTTCCACTATAGTCTCCACTTTATTCTGTCCACTACAGTCTTTCCACTATAGTCTTTCAACTATAGTCTGTCAACTTTAGTCTTTCCACTATTCTCTGTCCACTTTAGTCTTTCCACTATAGTCTCCACTTTATTCTGTCCACTACAGTTTTTCCACTATAGTCTCTCCACTATAGTCTGTCCAATTTAGTCTTTCCACTTTAGTCTCCACTTTATTCTGTCCACTACAGTCTTTGCACTTTAGTCTTTCCACTATTCTCTGTCCACTTTAGTCTTTCCACTTTAGTCTTTCCACTATAGTCTCCACTTTATTCTGTCCACTACAGTCTTTCGACTAAAGTCTTTCCACTATAGTCTGTCCACTGAGTCTTTCCACTTCAGTCTTTCCACTATAGTCTGTCGTCTTTAGTCTTTCCACTTTAGTCTTTCCACTATTCTCTGTCCACTTTAGTCTTTCCACTATAGTCTCCACTTTATTCTGTCCACTACAGTCTTTCCACTATAGTCTGTCCACTTTAGTCTTTCCACTTTAGTTTTTCCACTTTAGTCTTTCCACTATAGTCTGTCCACTTTATTCTTTCCACTATTCTCTGTCCACTTTAGTCTTTCCACTATAGTCTCCACTTTATTCTGTCCACTAAAGTCTTTCCACTATAGACTTTCCACTATAGTCTATCCACTTTAGTCTTTCCACTTTAGTCTTTCCACTATTCTCTGTCCACTACAGTCTTTCCACTTTAGTCTGTCCACTTTAGTCTTTCCACTATTCTCTGTCCACTTTAGTCTTTCCACTATAGTCTCCACTTTATTCTGTCCAATACAGTCTTTCCACTATAGTCTTTCCACTATAGTCTGTCCACTTTAGTCTTTCCACTTTAGTTTTTCCACTTTAGTCTTTCCACTAAAGTCTGTCCACTTTATTCTTTCCACTATTCTCTGTCCACTTTAGTCTTTCCACTATAGTCTCCACTTTATTCTGTCCACTAAAGTCTTTTCACTATAGACTTTCCACTATAGTCTATCCACTTTAGTCTTTCCACTTTAGTCTTTCCACTTTATTTTGTCCACTATAGTCTCCACTATATTCTGTCCACTACAGTCTTTCCACTATAGTCTTTCCACTGTAGTCTGTCCACTTTAGTCTTTCCACTTTAATCTTTCCATTTTAGTCTTTCCACTATAGTCTTTCCACTATTCTCTGTCCACTTTAGTCTTTCCACTATAGTCTCCACTTTATTCTGTCCACTACAGTCTTTCCACTATAGTCTGTCCACTTTAGTCTTTCCACTTTATTCTGTCCACTACAGTCTTTCCAATATAGTCTTTCCACTATAGTCTGTCCACTTTAGTCTTTCCACTATTCTCTTTCCACTTTAGTCTTTCCACTATACTCTCCACTTTATTGTGTCGATTACAGTCTTTCCACTATAGTCTTTCCACTATAGTCTGTCCACTTTAGTCTTTCCACTTTAGTCTTTCCACTTTAGTCCGTCCACTTTAGTCTTTCCACTATAGTCTGTCCACTTTAGTCTTTCCAATATTCTCTGTCCACTTTAGTCTTTCCACTATAGTCTCCACTTTATTCTGTCCACTACAGTCTTTCCAATATAGTCTTTCCACTATAGTCTGTCCACTTTAGTCTTTCCACTTTAATCTTTCCCCTTTAGTCTGTCCACTTTAGTCTTTCCAATTTAGTCTTTCCACTTTAGTTTTTTCAATTAGTCTTTCCACTATAGTCTGTCCACTTTATTCTTTCCACTATTCTCTGTCCACTTTAGTCTTTCCACTATAGTCTCCACTTTATTCTGTCCACTAAAGTCTTTCCACTATAGACTTTCCACTATAGTCTATCCACTTTAGTCTTTCCACTTTAGTCTTTCCACTTTATTCTGTCCACAGTAGTCTCCAATTTATTCTGTCTACTACAGTCTTTCCACTATAGTCTTTCCACTATAGTCTTTCCACTATTCTCTGTCCACTTTAGTCTTTCCACTATAGTCTCCACTTTATTCTGTCCACTACAGTCTTTCCACTATAGTCTGTCCACTTTAGTCTTTCCACTTTATTCTGTCCACTACAGTCTTTCCAATATAGTCTTTCCACTATAGTCTGTCCACTTTAGTCTTTCCACTATTCTCTTTCCACTTTAGTCTTTCCACTATACTCTCCACTTTATTGTGTCGATTACAGTCTTTCCACTATAGTCTTTCCACTATAGTCTGTCCACTTTAGTCTTTCCACTTTAGTCTTTCCACTTTAGTCCGTCCACTTTAGTCTTTCCACTATAGTCTGTCCACTTTAGTCTTTCCAATATTCTCTGTCCACTTTAGTCTTTCCACTAAAGTCTCCACTTTATTCTGTCCACTACAGTCTTTCCAATATAGTCTTTCCACTATAGTCTGTCCACTTTAGTCTTTCCACTTTAATCTTTCCCCTTTAGTCGGTCCACTTTAGTCTTTCCAATTTAGTCTTTCCACTTTAGTTTTTTCAATTAGTCTTTCCACTATAGTCTGTCCACTTTATTCTTTCCACTATTCTCTGTCCACTTTAGTCTTTCCACTATAGTCTCCACTTTATTCTGTCCACTAAAGTCTTTCCACTATAGACTTTCCACTATAGTCTATCCACTTTAGTCTTTCCACTTTAGTCTTTCCACTTTATTCTGTCCACAGTAGTCTCCAATTTATTCTGTCTACTACAGTCTTTTCACTATAGTCTTTCCACTATAGTCTTTCCACTATAGTCTGTCCACTTTAGTCTTTCCACTTTAGTTTTCCCACTTTAGTCTGTCCACTTATTCTTTCCACTATAGTCTATCCACTTTAGTCTTTCCACTTTAGTCTTTCCACTATAGTCTTTCCACTATAGTCTTTCCACTATTCTCTGTCCACTTTAGTCTTTCCACTATAGTCTCCACTTTATTCTGTCCACTACAGTCTTTCCACTATAGTCTGTCCACTTTAGTCTTTCCGCTTTATTCTGTCCACTACAGTCTTTCCAATATAGTCTTTCCACTAAAGTCTGTCCACTTTAGTCTTTCCACTATTCTCTTTCCACTTTAGTCTTTCCACTATACTCTCCACTTTATTGTGTCGATTACAGTCTTTCCACTATAGTCTTTCCACTATAGTCTGTCCACTTTAGTCTTTCCACTTTAGTCTTTCCACTTTAGTCCGTCCACTTTAGTCTTTCCACTATAGTCTGTCCACTTTAGTCTTTCCAATATTCTCTGTCCACTTTAGTCTTTCCACTATAGTCTCCACTTTATTCTGTCCACTACAGTCTTTCCAATATAGTCTTTCCACTATAGTCTGTCCACTTTAGTCTTTCCACTTTAGTCTTTCCACTTTATTCTGTCCACAGTAGTCTCCAATTTATTCTGTCTACTACAGTCTTTTCACTATAGTCTTTCCACTATAGTCTTTCCACTATAGTCTGTCCACTTTAGTCTTTCCACTTTAGTTTTCCCACTTTAGTCTGTCCACTTATTCTTTCCACTATAGTCTATCCACTTTAGTCTTTCCACTATAGTCTGTCCACTTTAGTCTTTCCAATATTCTCTGTCCACTTTAGTCTTTCCACTATAGTCTCCACTTTATTCTGTCCACTACAGTCTTTCCAATATAGTCTTTCCACTATAGTCTGTCCACTTTAGTCTTTCCACTTTAATCTTTCCCCTTTAGTCTGTCCACTTTAGTCTTTCCAATTTAGTCTTTCCACTTTAGTTTTTTCAATTAGTCTTTCCACTATAGTCTGTCCACTTTATTCTTTCCACTATTCTCTGTCCACTTTAGTCTTTCCACTATAGTCTCCACTTTATTCTGTCCACTAAAGTCTTTCCACTATAGACTTTCCACTATAGTCTATCCACTTTAGTCTTTCCACTTTAGTCTTTCCACTTTATTCTGTCCACAGTAGTCTCCAATTTATTCTGTCTACTACAGTCTTTCCACTATAGTCTTTCCACTATAGTCTTTCCACTATTCTCTGTCCACTTTAGTCTTTCCACTATAGTCTCCACTTTATTCTGTCCACTACAGTCTTTCCACTATAGTCTGTCCACTTTAGTCTTTCCACTTTATTCTGTCCACTACAGTCTTTCCAATATAGTCTTTCCACTATAGTCTGTCCACTTTAGTCTTTCCACTATTCTCTTTCCACTTTAGTCTTTCCACTATACTCTTCACTTTATTGTGTCGATTACAGTCTTTCCACTATAGTCTTTCCACTATAGTCTGTCCACTTTAGTCTTTCCACTTTAGTCTTTCCACTTTAGTCCGTCCACTTTAGTCTTTCCACTATAGTCTGTCCACTTTAGTCTTTCCAATATTCTCTGTCCACTTTAGTCTTTCCACTAAAGTCTCCACTTTATTCTGTCCACTACAGTCTTTCCAATATAGTCTTTCCACTATAGTCTGTCCACTTTAGTCTTTCCACTTTAATCTTTCCCCTTTAGTCGGTCCACTTTAGTCTTTCCAATTTAGTCTTTCCACTTTAGTTTTTTCAATTAGTCTTTCCACTATAGTCTGTCCACTTTATTCTTTCCACTATTCTCTGTCCACTTTAGTCTTTCCACTATAGTCTCCACTTTATTCTGTCCACTAAAGTCTTTCCACTATAGACTTTCCACTATAGTCTATCCACTTTAGTCTTTCCACTTTAGTCTTTCCACTTTATTCTGTCCACAGTAGTCTCCAATTTATTCTGTCTACTACAGTCTTTTCACTATAGTCTTTCCACTATAGTCTTTCCACTATAGTCTGTCCACTTTAGTCTTTCCACTTTAGTTTTCCCACTTTAGTCTGTCCACTTATTCTTTCCACTATAGTCTATCCACTTTAGTCTTTCCACTTTAGTCTTTCCACTATAGTCTTTCCACTATAGTCTTTCCACTATTCTCTGTCCACTTTAGTCTTTCCACTATAGTCTCCACTTTATTCTGTCCACTACAGTCTTTCCACTATAGTCTGTCCACTTTAGTCTTTCCACTTTATTCTGTCCACTACAGTCTTTCCAATATAGTCTTTCCACTAAAGTCTGTCCACTTTAGTCTTTCCACTATTCTCTTTCCACTTTAGTCTTTCCACTATACTCTCCACTTTATTGTGTCGATTACAGTCTTTCCACTATAGTCTTTCCACTATAGTCTGTCCACTTTAGTCTTTCCACTTTAGTCTTTCCACTTTAGTCCGTCCACTTTAGTCTTTCCACTATAGTCTGTCCACTTTAGTCTTTCCAATATTCTCTGTCCACTTTAGTCTTTCCACTATAGTCTCCACTTTATTCTGTCCACTACAGTCTTTCCAATATAGTCTTTCCACTATAGTCTGTCCACTTTAGTCTTTCCACTTTAATCTTTCCCCTTTAGTCTGTCCACTTTAGTCTTTCCAATTTAGTCTTTCCACTTTAGTTTTTTCAATTAGTCTTTCCACTATAGTCTGTCCACTTTATTCTTTCCACTATTCTCTGTCCACTTTAGTCTTTCCACTATAGTCTCCACTTTATTCTGTCCACTAAAGTCTTTCCACTATAGACTTTCCACTATAGTCTATCCACTTTAGTCTTTCCACTTTAGTCTTTCCACTTTATTCTGTCCACAGTAGTCTCCAATTTATTCTGTCTACTACAGTCTTTCCACTATAGTCTTTCCACTATAGTCTTTCCACTATAGTCTGTCCACTTTAGTCTTTCCACTTTAGTTTTCCCACTTTAGTCTGTCCACTTATTCTTTCCACTATAGTCTATCCACTTTAGTCTTTCCACTTTAGTCTTTCCACTTTAGTCTTTCCACTTTATTCTGTCCACAGTAGTCTCCAATTTATTCTGTCTACTACAGTCTTTCCACTATAGTCTTTCCACTATAGTCTTTCCACTATAGTCTGTCCACTTTAGTCTTTCCACTTTAGTTTTCCCACTTTAGTCTGTCCACTTATTCTTTCCACTATAGTCTATCCACTTTAGTCTTTCCACTTTAGTCTTTCCACTACAGTCTGTCCACTTTAGTCTTTTCACTATTCTCTGTCCACTTTAGTCTTTCCACTATAGTCTCCACTTTATTCTGTCCACTACAGTCTTTCCACTATAGTCTTTCCACTATAGTCTTTCCACTTTAGTCTTTCCACTATTCTCTGTCCACTTTAGTCTTTCCACTATAGTCTCCACTTTACTCTGTCCACTACAGTTTTTCCACTATAGTCTTTCCACTATAGTCTGTCCACTTTAGTCTTTCCACTATTCTCTTTCCACTTTAGTCTTTCCACTATACTCTCCACTTTATTCTGTCCACAACAGTCTTTCCACTATAGTCTTTCCACTATAGTCTGTCCAATTTAGTCTTTCCACTTTAGTCTTTTCACTTTATTCTGTCCACTATAGTCTCCACTTTATTCTGTCCACTACAGTCTTTCCACTATAGTCTTTCCACTATAGTCTGTCCACTTTAGTCTTTCCACTTTAGTTTTTCCACTTTAGTCTTTCCACTATATTCTGTCCACTTTAGTCCTTCCACTTTATTCTGTCCACTACAGTCTTTCCACTATAGTCTTTCCACTATAGTCTGTCCACTATAGTCTTTCCACTTTAGTCTTTCCACTTTATTCTGTCAACTTCAGTGTGTACACTTTAGTCTGTCCACTGAGTCTTTCCACTTCAGTTCTTCCACTATAGTCTGTCCACTTTAGTCTTTCCACTTTAGTCTTTCCACTATAGTCTCCACTTTATTCTGTCCACTACAGTCTTTCCAATTTAGTCTTTCCACAATTCTCTGTCCACTTTAGTCTTTCCACTATAGTCTCCACTTTATTCTGTCCACTACAGTCTTTCCACTATAGTCTTTCCACTATAGTTTATCCACTTTAGTCTTTCCACTTTAGTCTTTCCACTTTATTCTGTCAACTTCAGTGTGTACACTTTAGTCTGTCCACTGAGTCTTTCCACTTCAGTCTTTCCACTATAGTCTGTCCACTTTAGTCTTTCCACTATAGTCTGTCCAATTTAGTCTTTCCACTTTAGTCTTTTCACTTTATTCTGTCCACTATAGTCTCCACTTTATTCTGTCCACTACAGTCTTTCCACTATAGTCTTTCCACTATAGTCTGTCCACTTTAGTCTTTCCACTTTAGTTTTTCCACTTTAGTCTTTCCACTATAGTCTTTCCACTGTAGTCTGTCCACTTTAGTATTTCCAATTTCGTTTTTCCACTATAGTCTTTCCACTATAGTCTGTCCACTCTAGTCTTTCCACTTTCGTTTTTCCACTTTAGTCTTTCCACTATAGTCTGTCCACTTTAGTCTTTCCACTTTATTCTGTCCACTGCAGTCTTTCCACTACAGTCTTTCCACTATAGTCTGTCCACTTTAGTCTTTCCACTATAGTCTGTCCAATTTAGTCTTTCCACTTTAGTCTTTTCACTTTATTCTGTCCACTATAGTCTCCACTTTATTCTGTCCACTACAGTCTTTCCACTATAGTCTTTCCACTATAGTCTGTCCACTTTAGTCTTTCCACTTTAGTTTTTCCACTTTAGTCTTTCCACTATAGTCTTTCCACTGTAGTCTGTCCACTTTAGTCTTTCCAATTTCGTTTTTCCACTATAGTCTTTCCACTATAGTCTGTCCACTTTAGTCTTTCCACTTTCGTTTTTCCACTTTAGTCTTTCCACTATAGTCTGTCCACTTTAGTCTTTCCACTTTATTCTGTCCACTGCAGTCTTTCCACTACAGTCTTTCCACTATAGTCTGTCCACTTTAGTCTTTCCACTTTAGTCTTTCCACTTTATTCGGTCCACTACATTCTATCCACTTTATTCTTTCCACTATAGTCTCCACTTTATTATGTCCACTACAGTCTTTCCACTATAGTCTTTCCACTATCGTCTGTCCACTTTAGTCTTTCCACTTTATTCTGTCCACTGCAGTGTGTACACTTTGTAGTGTAGTCTGACCAGTGTAGTCTGTCCAATTTAGTCCTTCCACTTTTCTCTGTACACTTTAGTCTTTCCACTATAGTCTCCACTTTATTCTGTCCATTACAGTCTTTCCACTATAGTCTTTCCACTATAGTCTGTCCACTTTAGTCTTTCCACTTTAGTTTTTCCACTTTAGTCTGTCCACTTCAGTCTTTCCACTATAGTCTGTCCACTTTAGTCTTTCCACTTTAGTCTTTCCACTATAGTCTCCACTTTATTCTGTCCACTACAGTCTTTCCACTATAGTCTTTCCACTATAGTCTGTCCACTTTAGTCTCCACTTTATTCTGTCCACTACAGTCTTTCCACTATAGTCTTTCCACTATAGTCTGTCCACTTTAGTCTTTCAACTTTAATCTTTCCACGTTAGACTGTCCACTTTAGTCTTTCCACTTTGGTCTTTCCACTTTATTCTGTCCACTTCAGTGTGTACACTTTAGTCTGTCCACTGAGTCTTTCCACTTCAGTCTTTCCACTATAGTCTGTCCACTTTAGTCTTTCTACTTTAGTCTTTCCACTATAGTCTCCACATTATTCTGTCCACTACAGTCTTTCCACTATAGTCTTTCCACTATCGTCTGTCCACTTTAGTCTTTCCACTATTCTATGTCCACTTTAGTCTTTCCACTATACTCTCCACTTTATTCTGTCCACTAAAGTCTTTCCACTATAGTCTTTCCACTATAGTCTGTCCACTTTAGTCTTTCCACTTTAGTCTTTCCACTTTAGTCTGTCCACTTTAGTCTTTCCACTATAGTCTATCCACTTTAGTATTTCCACTATTCTCTGTCTACTTTAGTCTTTCCACTTTAGTCTTTCCACTATAGTCTCCACTTTATTCTGTCCACTACAGTCTTTCCACTATAGTCTTTCCAAAATTGTCTTTCCACTTTAGTCTTTCCACTTTAATCTTTCCACTTTAGTCTGTCCACTTTAGTCTTTCCACTATAGTCTGTCAACTTTAGTCTTTCCACTTTAGTCTTTCCACTTTATCCTGTCCACTTCAGTGTGTACACTTTAGTCTGTCCACTGAGTCTTTCCACTTCAGTCTTTCCACTATAGTCTGTCCACTTTAATCTTTCCACTTTAGTCTTTCCACTATAGTCTTCACTTTATTCTGTCCACTACAGTCTTTCCACTTTCGTCTTTCCACTATTCTCTGTCCACTTTAGTCTTTCCACTATAGTCTGCACTTTATTCTGTCCACTACAGTCTTTCACTTTAGTCTTTCCACTATTCTCTGTCCACTTTAGTCTTTCCACTTTAGTCTTTCCACTATAGTCTTCACTTTATTCTGTCCACTTCAGTGTGTACACTTTAGTCTGTTCACTGAGTCTTTCCACTTCAGTCTTTCCACTATAGTCTGTCCACTTTAGTCTTTCCACTTTAGTCTTTCCACTATAGTCTCCACTTTAGTCTGTCCACTAAAGTCTTTCCACTTTAGTCTTTCCAATACTCTCTGTCCACTTTAGTCTTTCCACTTTAGTCTTTCCACTATAGTCTCCACTATATTCTGCTCACTATAGTCTTTCCACTATAGTCTGTCCACTTTAGTCTTTCCACTATTCTCTGTCCACTTTAGTCTTTCCACTATAGTCTCCACTTTATTCTGCCCACTACAGTCTTTCCACTATAGTGTTTCCAATATAGTCTGTCCACTTTAGTCTTTCCAATTTAGTTTTTCCACTTTAGTCTTTCCACTATAGTTTTTCCACTTTAGTCTTCCCACTATTCTCTGTCCACTTTAGTCTTTCCACTATAGCCTCCATTTTATTCTGTCCATTACAGTCTTTCCACTATAGTCTTTCCATTATAGTCTGTCCACTTTAGTCTTTCCACTTTAGTTGTTCCACTTTAGTCCGTCCACTTTAGACTTTCCACTATGGTCTATCCACTTTAGTCTTTCCACTTTAGTCTTTGCACTTTATTCTGTCCACTTCAGTGTGTACACTTTAGTCTGTCCACTGAGTCTTTCTACTTCAGTCTTTCCACTTTAGTTTTTCCACTTTAGTCTTTCCACTATAGTCTGTCCACTTTAGTCTTTCCACTATTCTCTGTCCACTTTAGTCTTTCCACTATAGCCTCCACTTTATTCTGTCCATTACAGTCTTTCCACTATAGTCTTTCCACTATAGTCTGTCCACTTTAGTCTTTCCACTTTAGTTTTTCCACTTTAGTCTTTCCACTATAGTCTGTCCACTTTATTCTTTCCACTATTCTCTGTCCACTTTAGTCTTTCCACTATAGTCTCCACTTTATTCTGTCCACTAAAGTCTTTCCACTATAGACTTCCCACTATAGTCTATCCACTTTAGTCTTTCCACTTTAGTCTTTCCACTATTCTCTGTCCACTACAGTCTTTCCACTTTAGTCTGTCCACTTTAGTCTTTCCACTATTCTCTGTCCACTTTAGTCTTTCCACTATAGTCTCCACTTTATTCTGTCCACTACAGTCTTTCCACTATAGTCTTTCCACTATAGTCTGTCCACTTTAGTCTTTCCACTTTAGTTTTTCCACTTTAGTCTTTCCACTAAAGTCTGTCCACTTTATTCTTTCCACTATTCTCTGTCCACTTTAGTCTTTCCACTACAGTCTCCACTTTATTCTGTCCACTAAAGTCTTTCCACTATAGACTTTTCACTATAGTCTATCCACTTTAGTCTTTCCACTTTAGTCTTTCCACTTTATTTTGTCCACTATAGTCTCCACTTTATTCTGTCCACTACAGTCTTTCCACTATAGTCTTTCCACTATAGTCTGTCCACTTTAGTCTTTCCACTTTAATCTTTCCATTTTAGTCTTTCCACTATAGTCTTTCCACTATTCTCTGTCCACTTTAGTCTTTCCACTATAATCTCCACTTTATTCTGTCCACTACAGTCTTTCCACTATAGTCTGTCCACTTTAGTCTTTCCACTTTATTCTGTCCACTACAGTCTTTCCAATATAGTCTTTCCACTATAGTCTGTCCACTTTAGTCTTTCCACTATTCTCTTTCCACTTTAGTCTTTCCACTATACTCTCCACTTTATTGTGTCGATTACAGTCTTTCCACTATAGTCTTTCCACTATAGTCTGTCCACTTTAGTCTTTCCACTTTAGTCTTTCCACTTTAGTCCGTCCACTTTAGTCTTTCCACTATAGTCTGTCCACTTTAGTCTTTCCAGTATTCTCTGTCCACTATTCTCTGTCCACTTTAGTCTTTCCACTATAGCCTCCACTTTATTCTGTCCATTACAGTCTTTCCACTATAGTCTTTCCATTATAGTCTGTCCACTTTAGTCTTTCCACTTTAGTTTTTCCACTTTAGTCCGTCTACTTTAGACTTTCCACTATGGTCTATCCAATTTAGTCTTTCCACTTTAGTCTTTTCACTTTATTCTGTCCACTATAGTCTCCACTTTATTCTGTCCACTACAGTCTTTCCACTATAGTCTTTCTACTATAGTCTGTCCACTTTAGTCTTTCCACTTTAGTTTTTCCACTTTAGTCTTTCCACTATATTTTGTCCACTTTAGTCCTTCCACTTTATTCTGTCCACTACAGTCTTTCCACTATAGTCTTTCCACTATAGTCTGTCCACTTTAGTCTTTCCAATTTAGTCTTTCCACTTTATTCTGTCAACTTCAGTGTGTACACTTTAGTCTGTCCACTGAGTCTTTCCACTTCAGTCTTTCCACTATAGTCTGTCCACTTTAGTCTTTCCACTTTAGTCTTTCCACTATAGTATTTCCACTATAGCTTTCCACTATAGTCTCCTCTTTATTCTGTCTACTACAGTCTTTCCACTATAGTCTTTCCACTATAGTCTGTCCACTTTAGTCTTTCCACTTTAGTTTTTCCACTTTAGTCTGTCCACTTCAGTCTTTCCACTATAGTCTGTCCACTTTAGTCTTTCCACTATAGTCTCCACTTTATTCTGTCCACTACAGTCTTTCCACTATAGTCTTTCAACTATAGTCTGTCAACTTTAGTCTTTCCACTATTCTCTGTCCACTTTAGTCTTTCCACTATAGTCTCCACTTTATTCTGTCCACTACAGTTTTTCCACTATAGTCTCTCCACTATAGTCTGTCCAATTTAGTCTTTCCACTTTAGTCTTTCCACTTTAGTCTCCACTTTATTCTGTCCACTACAGTCTTTGCACTTTAGTCTTTCCACTATTCTCTGTCCACTTTAGTCTTTCCACTTTAGTCTTTCCACTATAGTCTCCACTTTATTCTGTCCACTACAGTCTTTCGACTATAGTCTTTCCACTATAGTCTGTCCACTGAGTCTTTCCACTTCAGTCTTTCCACTATAGTCTGTCGACTTTAGTCTTTCCACTTTAGTCTTTCCACTATTCTCTGTCCACTTTAGTCTTTCCACTATAGTCTCCACTTTATTCTGTCCACTAAAGTCTTTTCACTATAGACTTTCCACTATAGTCTATCCACTTTAGTCTTTCCACTTTAGTCTTTCCACTTTATTTTGTCCACTATAGTCTCCACTTTATTCTGTCCACTAAAGTCTTTCCACTATAGACTTTCCACTATAGTCTATCCACTTTAGTCTTTCCACTTTAGTCTTTCCACTTTATTCTGTCCACAGTAGTCTCCAATTTATTCTGTCTACTACAGTCTTTCCACTAAAGTCTTTCCACTATAGTCTTTCCACTATAGTCTGTCCACTTTAGTCTTTCCACTTTAGTCTTTCCACTTTAGTCTGTCCACTTTAGTCTTTCCACTATAGTCTGTCCACTTTAGTATTTCCACTATTCTCTGTCCACTTTAGTCTTTCCACTTTAGTCTTTCCACTATAGTCTCCACTTTATTCTGTCCACTACAGTCTTTCCACTATAGTCTTTCCAAAATTGTCTTTCCACTTTAGTCTTTCCACTTTAATCTTTCCACTTTAGTCTGTCCACTTTAGTCTTTCCACTATAGTCTGTCAACTTTAGTCTTTCCACTTTAGTCTTTCCACTTTATCCTGTCCACTTCAGTGTGTACACTTTAGTCTGTCCACTGAGTCTTTCCACTTCAGTCTTTCCACTATAGTCTGTCCACTTTAATCTTTCCACTTTAGTCTTTCCACTATAGTCTTCACTTTATTCTGTCCACTACAGTCTTTCCACTTTCGTCTTTCCACTATTCTCTGTCCACTTTAGTCTTTCCACTATAGTCTGCACTTTATTCTGTCCACTACAGTCTTTCACTTTAGTCTTTCCACTATTCTCTGTCCACTTTAGTCTTTCCACTTTAGTCTTTCCACTATAGTCTTCACTTTATTCTGTCCACTTCAGTGTGTACACTTTAGTCTGTTCACTGAGTCTTTCCACTTCAGTCTTTCCACTATAGTCTGTCCACTTTAGTCTTTCCACTTTAGTCTTTCCACTATAGTCTCCACTTTAGTCTGTCCACTAAAGTCTTTCCACTTTAGTCTTTCCAATACTCTCTATCCACTTTAGTCTTTCCACTTTAGTCTTTCCACTATAGTCTCCACTATATTCTGCTCACTATAGTCTTTCCACTATAGTCTGTCCACTTTAGTCTTTCCACTATTCTCTGTCCACTTTAGTCTTTCCACTATAGTCTCCACTTTATTCTGCCCACTACAGTCTTTCCACTATAGTGTTTCCAATATAGTCTGTCCACTTTAGTCTTTCCAATTTAGTTTTTCCACTTTAGTCTTTCCACTATAGTCTGTCCACTTTAGTCTTTCCACTATTCTCTGTCCACTTTAGTCTTTCCACTATAGCCTCCACTTTATTCTGTCCATTACAGTCTTTCCACTATAGTCTTTCCATTATAGTCTGTCCACTTTAGTCTTTCCACTTTAGTTGTTCCACTTTAGTCCGTCCACTTTAGACTTTCCACTATGGTCTATCCACTTTAGTCTTTCCACTTTAGTCTTTGCACTTTATTCTGTCCACTTCAGTGTGTACACTTTAGTCTGTCCACTGAGTCTTTCTACTTCAGTCTTTCCACTTTAGTTTTTCCACTTTAGTCTTTCCACTATAGTCTGTCCACTTTAGTCTTTCCACTATTCTCTGTCCACTTTAGTCTTTCCACTATAGCCTCCACTTTATTCTGTCCATTACAGTCTTTCCACTATAGTCTTTCCACTATAGTCTGTCCACTTTAGTCTTTCCACTTTAGTTTTTCCACTTTAGTCTTTCCACTATAGTCTGTCCACTTTATTCTTTCCACTATTCTCTGTCCACTTTAGTCTTTCCACTATAGTCTCCACTTTATTCTGTCCACTAAAGTCTTTCCACTATAGACTTTCCACTATAGTCTATCCACTTTAGTCTTTCCACTTTAGTCTTTCCCCTATTCTCTGTCCACTACAGTCTTTCCACTTTAGTCTGTCCACTTTAGTCTTTCCACTATTCTCTGTCCACTTTAGTCTTTCCACTATTGTCTCCACTTTATTCTGTCCACTACAGTCTTTCCACTATAGTCTTTCCACTATAGTCTGTCCACTTTAGTCTTTCCACTTTAGTTTTTCCACTTTAGTCTTTCCACTAAAGTCTGTCCACTTTATTCTTTCCACTATTCTCTTTCCACTTTAGTCTTTCCACTATAGTATCCACTTTATTCTGTCCACTAAAGTCTTTCCACTATAGACTTTTCATTATAGTCTATCCACTTTAGTCTTTCCACTTTAGTCTTTCCACTTTATTTTGTCCACTATAGTCTCCACTTTATTCTGTCCACTACAGTCTTTCCACTATAGTCTTTCCACTATAGTCTGTCCACTTTAGTCTTTCCACTTTAATCTTTCCATTTTAGTCTTTCCACTATAGTCTTTCCACTATTCTCTGTCCACTTTAGTCTTTCCACTATAATCTCCACTTTATTCTGTCCACTACAGTCTTTCCACTATAGTCCGTCCACTTTAGTCTTTCCACTATAGTCTGTCCACTTTAGTCTTTCCAGTATTCTCTGTCCACTATTCTCTGTCCACTTTAGTCTTTCCACTATAGCCTCCACTTTATTCTGTCCATTACAGTCTTTCCACTATAGTCTTTCCATTATAGTCTGTCCACTTTAGTCTTTCCACTTTAGTTTTTCCACTTTAGTCCGTCTACTTTAGACTTTCCACTATGGTCTATCCAATTTAGTCTTTCCACTTTAGTCTTTTCACTTTATTCTGTCCACTATAGTCTCCACTTTATTCTGTCCACTACAGTCTTTCCACTATAGTCTTTCCACTATAGTCTGTCCACTTTAGTCTTTCCACTTTAGTTTTTAAACTTTAGTCTTTCCACTATATTTTGTCCACTTTAGTCCTTCCACTTTATTCTGTCCACTACAGTCTTTCCACTATAGTCTTTCCACTATAGTCTGTCCACTTTAGTCTTTCCAATTTAGTCTTTCCACTTTATTCTGTCAACTTCAGTGTGTACACTTTAGTCTGTCCACTGAGTCTTTCCACTATAGTCTGTCCACTTTAGTCTTTCCACTTTAGTCTTTCCACTATAGTATTTCCACTATAGCTTCCCACTATAGTCTCCTCTTTATTCTGTCTACTACAGTCTTTCCACTATAGTCTTTCCACTATAGTCTGTCCACTTTAGTCTTTCCACTTTAGTTTTTCCACTTTAGTCTGTCCACTTCAGTCTTTCCACTATAGTCTGTCCACTTTAGTCTTTCCACTATAGTCTCCACTTTATTCTGTCCACTACAGTCTTTCCACTATAGTCTTTCAACTATAGTCTGTCAACTTTAGTCTTTCCACTATTCTCTGTCCACTTTAGTCTTTCCACTATAGTCTCCACTTTATTCTGTCCACTACAGTTTTTCCACTATAGTCTCTCCACTATAGTCTGTCCAATTTAGTCTTTCCACTTTAGTCTTTCCACTTTAGTCTCCACTTTATTCTGTCCACTACAGTCTTTGCACTTTAGTCTTTCCACTATTCTCTGTCCACTTTAGTCTTTCCACTTTAGTCTTTCCACTATAGTCTCCACTTTATTCTGTCCACTACAGTCTTTCGACTATAGTCTTTCCACTATAGTCTGTCCACTGAGTCTTTCCACTTCAGTCTTTCCACTATAGTCTGTCGACTTTAGTCTTTCCACTTTAGTCTTTCCACTATTCTCTGTCCACTTTAGTCTTTCCACTATAGTCTCCACTTTATTCTGTCCACTAAAGTCTTTTCACTATAGACTTTCCACTATAGTCTATCCACTTTAGTCTTTCCACTTTAGTCTTTCCACTTTATTTTGTCCACTATAGTCTCCACTTTATTCTGTCCACTAAAGTCTTTCCACTATAGACTTTCCACTATAGTCTATCCACTTTAGTCTTTCCACTTTAGTCTTTCCACTTTATTCTGTCCACAGTAGTCTCCAATTTATTCTGTCTACTACAGTCTTTCCACTATAGTCTTTCCACTATAGTCTTTCCACTATAGTCTGTCCACTTTAGTCTTTCCACTTTAGTTTTCCCACTTTAGTCTGTCCACTTATTCTTTCCACTATAGTCTATCCACTTTAGTCTTTCCACTTTAGTCTTTCCACTATAGTCTGTCCACTTTAGTCTTTCCACTATTCTCTGTCCACTTTAGTCTTTCCACTATAGTCTCCACTTTATTCTGTCCACTACAGTCTTTCCACTATAGTCTTTCCACTATAGTCTGTCCACTTTATTCTTTCCACTTTTCTCTGTCCACTTTAGTCTTTCCACTATAGTCTCCACTTTATTCTGTCCACTGAAGTCTTTCCACTATAGACTTTCCACTATAGTCTATCCACTTTAGTCTTTCCACTTTAGTCTTTCCACTTTATTCTGTCCACAGTAGTCTCCAATTTATTCTGTCTACTACAGTCTTTCCACTATAGTCTTTCCACTATAGTCTTTCCACTATAGTCTGTCCACTTTAGTCTTTCCACTTCAGTTTTCCCACTTTAGTCTGTCCACTTATTCTTTCCACTATACTCTATCCACTTTAGTCTTTCCACTTTAGTCTTTCCACTATAGTCTGTCCACTTTAGTTTTTCCACTATTCTCTGTCCACTTTAGTCTTTCCACTATAGTCTCCACTTTATTCTGTCCACTACAGTCTTTCCACTTTAGTCTTTCCACTATAGTCTTTCCACTTTAGTCTTTCCACTATTCTCTGTCCACTTTAGTCTTTCCACTATAGTCTCCACTTTACTCTGTCCACTACAGTTTTTCCACTATAGTCTTTCCACTATAGTCTGTCCACTTTAGTCTTTCCACTATTCTCTTTCCACTTTAGTCTTTCCACTATACTCTCCACTTTATTCTGTCCACTACAGTCTTTCCACTATAGTCTTTCCACTATAGTCTGTCCAATTTAGTCTTTCCACTTTAGTCTTTTCACTTTATTCTGTCCACTATAGTCTCCACTTTATTCTGTCCACTACAGTCTTTCCACTATAGTCTTTCCACTATAGTCTGTCCACTTTAGTCTTTCCACTTTAGTTTTTCCACTTTAGTCTTTCCACTATATTCTGTCCACTGTAGTCCTTCCACTTTATTCTGTCCACTACAGTCTTTCCACTATAGTCTTTCCACTATAGTCTGTCCACTATAGTCTTTCCACTTTAGTCTTTCCACTTTATTCTGTCAACTTCAGTGTGTACACTTTAGTCTGTCCACTGAGTCTTTCCACTTCAGTCTTTCCACTATAGTCTGTCCACTTTAGTCTTTCCACTTTAGTCTTTCCACTTTAGTCTTTCCACTTTATTCTGTCCACAGTAGTCTCCAATTTATTCTGTCTACTACAGTCTTTCCACTATAGTCTTTCCACTATAGTCTGTCCACTTTAGTCTTTCCACTTCAGTTTTCCCACTTTAGTCTGTCCACTTATTCTTTCCACTATAGTCTATCCACTTTAGTCTTTCCACTTTAGTCTTTCCACTATAGTCTGTCCACTTTAGTTTTTCCACTATTCTCTGTCCACTTTAGTCTTTCCACTATAGTCTCCACTTTATTCTGTCCACTACAGTCTTTCCACTTTAGTCTTTCCACTATAGTCTTTCCACTTTAGTCTTTCCACTATTCTCTGTCCACTTTAGTCTTTCCACTATAGTCTCCACTTTACTCTGTCCACTACAGTTTTTCCACTATAGTCTTTCCACTATAGTCTGTCCACTTTAGTCTTTCCACTATTCTCTTTCCACTTTAGTCTTTCCACTATACTCTCCACTTTATTCTGTCCACTACAGTCTTTCCACTATAGTCTTTCCACTATAGTCTGTCCAATTTAGTCTTTCCACTTTAGTCTTTTCACTTTATTCTGTCCACTATAGTCTCCACTTTATTCTGTCCACTACAGTCTTTCCACTATAGTCTTTCCACTATAGTCTGTCCACTTTAGTCTTTCCACTTTAGTTTTTCCACTTTAGTCTTTCCACTATATTCTGTCCACTTTAGTCCTTCCACTTTATTCTGTCCACTACAGTCTTTCCACTATAGTCTTTCCACTATAGTCTGTCCACTTTAGTCTTTCCAGTATTCTCTGTCCACTATTCTCTGTCCACTTTAGTCTTTCCACTATAGCCTCCACTTTATTCTGTCCATTACAGTCTTTCCACTATAGTCTTTCCATTATAGTCTGTCCACTTTAGTCTTTCCACTTTAGTTTTTCCACTTTAGTCCGTCTACTTTAGACTTTCCACTATGGTCTATCCAATTTAGTCTTTCCACTTTAGTCTTTTCACTTTATTCTGTCCACTATAGTCTCCACTTTATTCTGTCCACTACAGTCTTTCCACTATAGTCTTTCCACTATAGTCTGTCCACTTTAGTCTTTCCACTTTAGTTTTTAAACTTTAGTCTTTCCACTATATTTTGTCCACTTTAGTCCTTCCACTTTATTCTGTCCACTACAGTCTTTCCACTATAGTCTTTCCACTATAGTCTGTCCACTTTAGTCTTTCCAATTTAGTCTTTCCACTTTATTCTGTCAACTTCAGTGTGTACACTTTAGTCTGTCCACTGAGTCTTTCCACTTCAGTCTTTCCACTATAGTCTGTCCACTTTAGTCTTTCCACTTTAGTCTTTCCACTATAGTATTTCCACTATAGCTTCCCACTATAGTCTCCTCTTTATTCTGTCTACTACAGTCTTTCCACTATAGTCTTTCCACTATAGTCTGTCCACTTTAGTCTTTCCACTTTAGTTTTTCCACTTTAGTCTGTCCACTTCAGTCTTTCCACTATAGTCTGTCCACTTTAGTCTTTCCACTATAGTCTCCACTTTATTCTGTCCACTACAGTCTTTCCACTATAGTCTTTCAACTATAGTCTGTCAACTTTAGTCTTTCCACTATTCTCTGTCCACTTTAGTCTTTCCACTATAGTCTCCACTTTATTCTGTCCACTACAGTTTTTCCACTATAGTCTCTCCACTATAGTCTGTCCAATTTAGTCTTTCCACTTTAGTCTTTCCACTTTAGTCTCCACTTTATTCTGTCCACTACAGTCTTTGCACTTTAGTCTTTCCACTATTCTCTGTCCACTTTAGTCTTTCCACTTTAGTCTTTCCACTATAGTCTCCACTTTATTCTGTCCACTACAGTCTTTCGACTATAGTCTTTCCACTATAGTCTGTCCACTGAGTCTTTCCACTTCAGTCTTTCCACTATAGTCTGTCGACTTTAGTCTTTCCACTTTAGTCTTTCCACTATTCTCTGTCCACTTTAGTCTTTCCACTATAGTCTCCACTTTATTCTGTCCACTAAAGTCTTTTCACTATAGACTTTCCACTATAGTCTATCCACTTTAGTCTTTCCACTTTAGTCTTTCCACTTTATTTTGTCCACTATAGTCTCCACTTTATTCTGTCCACTAAAGTCTTTCCACTATAGACTTTCCACTATAGTCTATCCACTTTAGTCTTTCCACTTTAGTCTTTCCACTTTATTCTGTCCACAGTAGTCTCCAATTTATTCTGTCTACTACAGTCTTTCCACTATAGTCTTTCCACTATAGTCTTTCCACTATAGTCTGTCCACTTTAGTCTTTCCACTTTAGTTTTCCCACTTTAGTCTGTCCACTTATTCTTTCCACTATAGTCTATCCACTTTAGTCTTTCCACTTTAGTCTTTCCACTATAGTCTGTCCACTTTAGTCTTTCCACTATTCTCTGTCCACTTTAGTCTTTCCACTATAGTCTCCACTTTATTCTGTCCACTACAGTCTTTCCACTATAGTCTTTCCACTATAGTCTGTCCACTTTATTCTTTCCACTTTTCTCTGTCCACTTTAGTCTTTCCACTATAGTCTCCACTTTATTCTGTCCACTGAAGTCTTTCCACTATAGACTTTCCACTATAGTCTATCCACTTTAGTCTTTCCACTTTAGTCTTTCCACTTTATTCTGTCCACAGTAGTCTCCAATTTATTCTGTCTACTACAGTCTTTCCACTATAGTCTTTCCACTATAGTCTTTCCACTATAGTCTGTCCACTTTAGTCTTTCCACTTCAGTTTTCCCACTTTAGTCTGTCCACTTATTCTTTCCACTATACTCTATCCACTTTAGTCTTTCCACTTTAGTCTTTCCACTATAGTCTGTCCACTTTAGTTTTTCCACTATTCTCTGTCCACTTTAGTCTTTCCACTATAGTCTCCACTTTATTCTGTCCACTACAGTCTTTCCACTTTAGTCTTTCCACTATAGTCTTTCCACTTTAGTCTTTCCACTATTCTCTGTCCACTTTAGTCTTTCCACTATAGTCTCCACTTTACTCTGTCCACTACAGTTTTTCCACTATAGTCTTTCCACTATAGTCTGTCCACTTTAGTCTTTCCACTATTCTCTTTCCACTTTAGTCTTTCCACTATACTCTCCACTTTATTCTGTCCACTACAGTCTTTCCACTATAGTCTTTCCACTATAGTCTGTCCAATTTAGTCTTTCCACTTTAGTCTTTTCACTTTATTCTGTCCACTATAGTCTCCACTTTATTCTGTCCACTACAGTCTTTCCACTATAGTCTTTCCACTATAGTCTGTCCACTTTAGTCTTTCCACTTTAGTTTTTCCACTTTAGTCTTTCCACTATATTCTGTCCACTGTAGTCCTTCCACTTTATTCTGTCCACTACAGTCTTTCCACTATAGTCTTTCCACTATAGTCTGTCCACTATAGTCTTTCCACTTTAGTCTTTCCACTTTATTCTGTCAACTTCAGTGTGTACACTTTAGTCTGTCCACTGAGTCTTTCCACTTCAGTCTTTCCACTATAGTCTGTCCACTTTAGTCTTTCCACTTTAGTCTTTCCACTTTAGTCTTTCCACTTTATTCTGTCCACAGTAGTCTCCAATTTATTCTGTCTACTACAGTCTTTCCACTATAGTCTTTCCACTATAGTCTTTCCACTATAGTCTGTCCACTTTAGTCTTTCCACTTCAGTTTTCCCACTTTAGTCTGTCCACTTATTCTTTCCACTATAGTCTATCCACTTTAGTCTTTCCACTTTAGTCTTTCCACTATAGTCTGTCCACTTTAGTTTTTCCACTATTCTCTGTCCACTTTAGTCTTTCCACTATAGTCTCCACTTTATTCTGTCCACTACAGTCTTTCCACTTTAGTCTTTCCACTATAGTCTTTCCACTTTAGTCTTTCCACTATTCTCTGTCCACTTTAGTCTTTCCACTATAGTCTCCACTTTACTCTGTCCACTACAGTTTTTCCACTATAGTCTTTCCACTATAGTCTGTCCACTTTAGTCTTTCCACTATTCTCTTTCCACTTTAGTCTTTCCACTATACTCTCCACTTTATTCTGTCCACTACAGTCTTTCCACTATAGTCTTTCCACTATAGTCTGTCCAATTTAGTCTTTCCACTTTAGTCTTTTCACTTTATTCTGTCCACTATAGTCTCCACTTTATTCTGTCCACTACAGTCTTTCCACTATAGTCTTTCCACTATAGTCTGTCCACTTTAGTCTTTCCACTTTAGTTTTTCCACTTTAGTCTTTCCACTATATTCTGTCCACTTTATTCTGTCCACTACAGTCTTTCCACTATAGTCTTTCCACTATAGTCTGTCCACTATAGTCTTTCCACTTTAGTCTTTCCACTTTATTCTGTCAACTTCAGTGTGTACACTTTAGTCTGTCCACTGAGTCTTTCCACTTCAGTCTTTCCACTATAGTCTGTCCACTTTAGTCTTTCCACTTTAGTCTTTCCACTATAGTCTCCACTTTATTCTGTCCACTACAGTCTTTCCAATTTAGTCTTTCCACAATTCTCTGTCCACTTTAGTCTTTCCACTATAGTCTCCACTTTATTCTGTCCACTACAGTCTTTCCACTATAGTCTTTCCACTATAGTTTATCCACTTTAGTCTTTCCACTTTAGTCTTTCCACTTTATTCTGTCAACTTCAGTGTGTACACTTTAGTATGTCCACTGAGTCTTTCCACTTCAGTCTTTCCACTATAGTCTGTCCACTTTAGTCTTTCCACTTTAGTCTTTTCACTTTATTCTGTCCACTATAGTCTCCACTTTATTCTGTCCACTACAGTCTTTCCACTATAGTCTTTCCACTATAGTCTGTCCACTTTAGTCTTTCCACTTTAGTTTTTCCACTTTAGTCTTTCCACTATAGTCTTTCCACTATAGTCTGTCCACTTTAGTCTTTCCACTTTCGTTTTTCCACTATAGTCTTTCCACTATAGTCTGTCCACTTTAGTCTTTCCACTTTCGTTTTTCCACTTTAGTCTTTCCACTATAGTCTGTCCACTTTAGTCTTTCCACTTTATTCTGTCCACTGCAGTCTTTCCACTACAGTCTTTCCACTATAGTCTGTCCACTTTAGTCTTTCCACTTTAGTCTTTCCACTTTATTCGGTCCACTACATTCTATCCACTTTATTCTTTCCACTATAGTCTCCAATTTATTATGTCCACAGTCTTTCCACTATAGTCTTTCCACTATCGTCTGTCCACTTTAGTCTTTCCACTTTATTCTGTCCACTGCAGTGTGTACACTTTAGTCTTCCCACTGAGTCTTTCCACTTCAGTCTTTCCACTATAATCTGTCCACTTTAGTCTTTCCATCCTAGTCTTTTCGCTTTAGTCTGTCCACTATAGTCCGTCCACTTTAGTCTTTCCACTTTAGTCTTTCCACTATAGTCGTTCCACTTTAGTCGGTCCACTTTAGTCTTTCCACTGAGTCTTTCCACTTCAGTCTTTCCACTATAGTCTGTCCACTTTAGTCTTTCCACTATAGTCTCCACTTTATTCTGTCCACTATAGTCTTTCCACTATAGTCTTTCCACTGTAGTCTGTCCAATTTAGTCCTTCCACTTTTCTCTGTACACTTTAGTCTTTCCACTATAGTCTCCACTTTATTCTGTCCATTACAGTCTTTCCACTATAGTCTTTCCACTATAGTCTGTCCACTTTAGTCTTTCCACTTTAGTTTTTCCACTTTAGTCTGTCCACTTCAGTCTTTCCACTATAGTCTGTCCACTTTAGTCTTTCCACTTTAGTCTTTCCACTATAGTCTCCACTTTATTCTGTCCACTACAGTCTTTCCACTATAGTCTTTCCACTATAGTCTGTCCACTTTAGTCTCCACTTAATTCTGTCCACTACAGTCTTTCCACTATAGTCTTTCCACTATAGTCTGTCCACTTTAGTCTTTCAACTTTAATCTTTCCACGTTAGTCTGTCCACTTTAGTCTTTCCACTTTGGTCTTTCCCGTTTATTCTGTCCACTTCAGTGTGTACACTTTAGTCTGTCCACTGAGTCTTTCCACTTCAGTCTTTCCACTATAGTCTGTCCACTTTAGTCTTTCTACTTTAGTCTTTCCACTATAGTCTCCACATTATTCTGTCCACTACAGTCTTTCCACTATAGTCTTTCCACTATCGTCTGTCCACTTTAGTCTTTCCACTATTCTCTGTCCACTTTAGTCTTTCCACTATACTCTCCACTTTATTCTGTCCACTAAAGTCTTTCCACTATAGTCTTTCCACTATAGTCTGTCCACTTTAGTCTTTCCACTTTAGTCTTTCCACTTTAGTCTGTCCACTTTAGTCTTTCCACTATAGTCTGTCCACTTTAGTATTTCCACTATTCTCTGTCCACTTTAGTCTTTCCACTTTAGTCTTTCCACTATAGTCTCCACTTTATTCTGTCCACTACAGTCTTTCCAAAATTGTCTTTCCACTTTAGTCTTTCCACTTTAATCTTTCCACTTTAGTCTGTCCACTTTAGTCTTTCCACTATAGTCTGTCAACTTTAGTCTTTCCACTTTAGTCTTTCCACTTTATCCTGTCCACTTCAGTATGTACACTTTAGTCTGTCCACTGAGTCTTTCCACTTCAGTCTTTCCATTATAGTCTGTCCACTTTAATCTTTCCACTTTAGTCTTTCCACTATAGCCTTCACTTTATTCTGTCCACTACAGTCTTTCCACTTTCGTCTTTCCACTATTCTCTGTCCACTTTAGTCTTTCCACTATAGTCTGCACTTTATTCTGTCCACTACAGTCTTTCACTTTAGTCTTTCCACTATTCTCTGTCCACTTTAGTCTTTCCACTATAGTCTTCACTTTATTCTGTCCACTTCAGTGTGTACACTTTAGTCTGTTCACTGAGTCTTTCCACTTCAGTCTTTCCACTATAGTCTGTCCACTTTAGTCTTTCCACTTTAGTCTTTCCACTATAGTCTCCACTTTAGTCTGTCCACTACAGTCTTTCCACTTTAGTCTTTCCAATACTCTCTGTCCACTTTAGTCTTTCCACTTTAGTCTTTCCACTATAGTCTCCACTTTATTCTGCTCACTATAGTCTTTCCACTATAGTCTTTCCACTATAGTCTGTCCACTTTAGTCTTTCCACTATTCTCTGTCCACTTTAGTCAATCCACTATAGTCTCCACTTTATTCTGCCCACTACAGTCTTTCCACTATAGTTTTTCCAATATAGTCTGTCCACTTTAGTCTTTCCACTTTAGTTTTTCCACTTTAGTCTTTCCACTATAGTCTGTCCACTTTAGTCTTTCCACTATTCTCTGTCCACTTTAGTCTTTCCACTATAGCCTCCACTTTATTCTGTCCATTACAGTCTTTCCACTATAGTCACTCCATTATAGTCTGTCCACTTTAGTCTTTCCACTTTAGTTGTTCCACTTTAGTCCGCCCACTTTAGACTTTCCACTATGGTCTATCCACTTTAGTCTTTCCACTTTAGTCTTTGCACTTTATTCTGTCCACTTCAGTGTGTACACTTTAGTCTGTCCACTGAGTCTTTCTACTTCAGTCTTTCCACTATAGTCTGTCCACTTTAGTCTTTCTACTTTAGTCTTTCCACTATAGTCTCCACTTTATTCTGTCCACTACAGTCTTTCCACTATAGTCTTTCCACTATAGTCTGTCCACTTCAGTCTTTCCACTATTCTCTGTCCACTTTAGTCTTTCCACTATACTCTCCACTTTATTCTGTCCACTACAGTCTTTCCACTATAGTCTTTCCAAAATTGTCTTTCCACTTTAGTCTTTCCACTTTAATCTTTCCACTTTAGTCTGTCCACTTTAGTCTTTCCACTATAGTCTGTCAACTTTAGTCTTTCCACTTTAGTCTTTCCACTTTATCCTGTCCACTTCAGTATGTACACTTTAGTCTGTCCACTGAGTCTTTCCACTTCAGTCTTTCCATTATAGTCTGTCCACTTTAATCTTTCCACTTTAGTCTTTCCACTATAGCCTTCACTTTATTCTGTCCACTACAGTCTTTCCACTTTCGTCTTTCCACTATTCTCTGTCCACTTTAGTCTTTCCACTATAGTCTGCACTTTATTCTGTCCACTACAGTCTTTCACTTTAGTCTTTCCACTATTCTCTGTCCACTTTAGTCTTTCCACTATAGTCTTCACTTTATTCTGTCCACTTCAGTGTGTACACTTTAGTCTGTTCACTGAGTCTTTCCACTTCAGTCTTTCCACTATAGTCTGTCCACTTTAGTCTTTCCACTTTAGTCTTTCCACTATAGTCTCCACTTTAGTCTGTCCACTACAGTCTTTCCACTTTAGTCTTTCCAATACTCTCTGTCCACTTTAGTCTTTCCACTTTAGTCTTTCCACTATAGTCTCAACTTTATTCTGCTCACTATAGTCTTTCCACTATAGTCTTTCCACTATAGTCTGTCCACTTTAGTCTTTCCACTATTCTCTGTCCACTTTAGTCAATCCACTATAGTCTCCACTTTATTCTGCCCACTACAGTCTTTCCACTATAGTTTTTCCAATATAGTCTGTCCACTTTAGTCTTTCCACTTTAGTTTTTCCACTTTAGTCTTTCCACTATAGTCTGTCCACTTTAGTCTTTCCACTATTCTCTGTCCACTTTAGTCTTTCCACTATAGCCTCCACTTTATTCTGTCCATTACAGTCTTTCCACTATAGTCACTCCATTATAGTCTGTCCACTTTAGTCTTTCCACTTTAGTTGTTCCACTTTAGTCCGCCCACTTTAGACTTTCCACTATGGTCTATCCACTTTAGTCTTTCCACTTTAGTCTTTGCACTTTATTCTGTCCACTTCAGTGTGTACACTTTAGTCTGTCCACTGAGTCTTTCTACTTCAGTCTTTCCACTATAGTCTGTCCACTTTAGTCTTTCTACTTTAGTCTTTCCACGATAGTCTCCACTTTATTCTGTCCACTACAGTCTTTCCACTATAGTCTTTCCACTATAGTCTGTCCACTTCAGTCTTTCCACTATTCTCTGTCCACTTTAGTCTTTCCACTATACTCTCCACTTTATTCTGTCCACTACAGTCTTTCCACTATAATCTTTCCACTATAGTCTGTCCACTTTAGTCTTTCCACTTTAGTCTTTCCACTTTAGTCTGTCCACTTTAGTCTTTCCACTATAGTCTGTCCAATTTAGTCTTTCCACTATTCTATGTCCACTTTAGTCTTTCCACTATAGTCTCCACTTTATTCTGTCCTCTACAGTCTTTCCACTATAGTCTTTCCACTATAGACTGTCCACTTTAGTCTTTCCACATTAATCTTTCAACTTTAGTCTGTCCACTTTAGTCTTTCCACTATAGTCTGTCCACTTTAGTCTTTCCACTTTAGTCTTTCCACTTTATTCTGTCCACTTCAGTGTGTACACTTTAGTCTGTCCACTGAGTCTTTCCACTTCAGTCTTTCCACTAAAGTCTTTCCACTATAGACTTTCCACTATAGTCTATCCACTTTAGTCTTTCCACTTTAGTCTTTCCACTATTCTCTGTCCACTACAGTCTTTTCACTTTAGTCTGTCCACTTTAGTCTTTCCACTATTCTCTGTCCACTTTAGTCTTTCCACTATAGTCTCCACTTTATTCTGTCCACTACAGTCTTTCCACTATAGTCTTTCCACTATAGTCTGTCCACTTTAGTCTTTCCACTTAAGTTTTTCCACTTTAGTCTTTCCACTAAAGTCTGTCCACTTTAATCTTTCCACTATTCTCTGTCCACTTTAGTCTTTCCACTATAGTCTCCACTTTCTTCTGTCCACTAAAGTCTTTCCACTATAGACTTTCCACTATAGTCTATCCACTTTAGTCTTTCCACTTTAGTCTTTCCACTTTATTTTGTCCACTATAGTCTCCACTTTATTCTGTCCACTACAGTCTTTCCACTATAGTCTTTCCACTATAGTCTGTCCACTTTAGTCTTTCCACTTTAATCTTTCCATTTTAGTCTTTCCACTATAGTCTTTCCACTATTCTCTGTCCACTTTAGTCTTTCCACTATAGTCTTCACTTTATTCTGTCCACTAAAGTCTTTCCACTATAGTCTGTCCACTTTAGTCTTTCCACTTAATTCTGTCCACTACAGTCTTTCCACTACAGTCTTTCCACTATAGTCTGTCCACTTTAGTCTTTCGACTATTCTCTTTCCACTTTAGTCTTTCCACCATACTCTCCACTTTATTGTGTCGATTACAGTCTTTCCACTATAGTCTTTCCACTATAGTCTGTCCACTTTAGTCTTTCCACTTTAGTCTTTCCACTTTAGTCCGTCCACTTTAGTCTTTCCACTATAGTCGGTCCACTTTAGTCTTTCCACTATTCTCTGTCCACTTTAGTCTTTCCACTTTAGTCTTTCCACTATAGTCTCCACTTTATTCTGTCCACTACAGTCTTTCCAACATAGTCTTTCCACTATAGTCTGTCCACTTTAGTCTTTCCACTATTCTCTTTCCACTTTAGTCTTTCCACTATACTCTCCACTTTATTGTGTCGATTACAGTCTTTCAACTATAGTCTTTCCACTATAGTCTGTCCACTTTAGTCTTTCCACTTTAGTCTTTCCACTTTAGTCCGTCCACTTTAGTCTTTCCACTATAGTCTGTCCACTTTAGTCTTTCCAATATTCTCTGTCCACTTTAGTCTTTCCACTTTAGTCTTTCCACTATAGTCTCCACTTTATTCTGTCCACTACAGTCTTTCCAATATAGTCTTTCCACTATAGTCTTTCCACTATAGTCTGTCCACTTTAGTCTTTCCACTATTCTCTGTCCACTTTAGTCTTTCTACTATAGTCTCCACTTTACTCTGTCCACTACAGTTTTTCCACTATAGTCTTTCCACTATAGTCTGTCCACTTTAGTCTTTCCACTATTCTCTTTCCACTTTAGTCTTTCCACTATACTCTCAACTTTATTCTGTCCACTACAGTCTTTCCACTATAGTCTTTCCACTATAGTCTGTCAAATTTAGTCTTTCCACTTTAGTCTTTTCACTATATTCTGTCCACTATAGTCTCCACTTTATTCTGTCCACTACAGTCTTTCCACTATAGTCTTTCCACTATAGTCTGTCCACTTTAGTCTTTCCACTTTAGTTTTTCCACTTTAGTCTTTCCACTATATTCTGTCCACTTTAGTCCTTCCACTTTATTCTGTCCACTACAGTCTTCCCACTATAGTCTTTCCACTATAGTCTGTCCACTTTATTCTGTCAACTTCAGTGTGTACACTTTAGTCTGTCCACTGAGTCTTTCCACTTCAGTCTTTCCACTATAGTCTGTCCACTTTAGTCTTTCCACTTTAGTCTTTCCACTATAGTATTTCCACTATAGCTTTCCACCATAGTCTCCTCTTTATTCTGTCTACTACAGTCTTTCCACTATAGTCTTTCCACTATAGTCTGTCCACTTTAGTCTTTCCACTTTAGTTTTTCCACTTTAGTCTGTCCACTTCAGTCTTTCCACTATAGTCTGTCCACTTTAGTCTTTCCACTATAGTCTCCACTTTATTCTGTCCACTACAGTCTTTCCACTATAGTCTTTCAACTATAGTCTGTCAACTTTAGTCTTTCCACTATTCTCTGTCCACTTTAGTCTTTCCACTATAGTCTCCACTTTATTCTGTCCACTACAGTTTTTCCACTATAGTCTTTCCACTATAGTCTGTCCAATTTAGTCTTTCCACTTTAGTCTTTCCACTTTAGTCTCCACTTTATTCTGTCCACTACAGTCTTTGCACTTTAGTCTTTCCACTATTCTCTGTCCACTTTAGTCTTTCCACTTTAGTCTTTCCACTATAGTCTCCACTTTATTCTGTCCACTACAGTCTTTCGACTATAGTCTTTCCACTATAGTCTGTCCACTGAGTCTTTCCACTTCAGTCTTTCCACTATAGTCTGTCGACTTTAGTCTTTCCACTTTAGTCTTTCCACTATTCTCTGTCCAATTTAGTCTTTCCACTATAGTCTGTCCACTTTAGTCTTTCCACTTTAGTTTTTCCACTTTAGTCTTTCCACTATAGTCTGTCCACTTTATTCTTTCCACTATTCTCTGTCCACTTTAGTCTTTCCACTATAGTCTCCACTTTATTCTGTCCACTAAAGTCTTTCCACTATAGACTTTCCACTATAGTCTATCCACTTTAGTCTTTCCACTTTAGTCTTTCCACTATTCTCTGTCCACTACAGTCTTTCCACTTTAGTCTGTCCACTTTAGTCTTTCCACTATTCTCTGTCCACTTTAGTCTTTCCACTATAGTCTCCACTTTATTCTGTCCACTACAGTCTTTCCACTATAGTCTTTCCACTATAGTCTGTCCACTTTAGTCTTTCCACTTTAGTTTTTCCACTTTAGTCTTTCCACTAAAGTCTGTCCACTTTATTCTTTCCACTTTTCTCTGTCCACTTTAGTCTTTCCACTATAGTCTCCACTTTATTCTGTCCACTAAAGTCTTTCCACTATAGACTTTCCACTATAGTCTATCCACTTTAGTCTTTCCACTTTAGTCTTTCCACTTTATTTTGTCCACTATAGTCTCTACTTTATTCTGTCCACTACAGTCTTTCCACTATAGTCTTTCCACTATAGTCTGTCCACTTTAGTTTTTCCACTTTAATCTTTCCATTTTAGTCTTTCCACTATAGTCTTTCAACTATTCTCCGTCCACTTTAGTCTTTCCACTATAGTCTCCACTTTATTCTGTCCACTACAGTCTTTCCACTATAGTCTGTCCACTTTAGTCTTTCCACTTTATTCTGTCCACTACAGTCTTTCCAATATAGTCTTTCCACTATAGTCTGTCCACTTTAGTCTTTCCACTATTCTCTTTCCACTTTAGTCTTTCCACTATACTCTCCACTTTATTGTGTCGATTACAGTCTTTCCACTATAGTCTTTCCACTATAGTCTGTCTACTTTAGTCTTTCCACTTTAGTCTTTCCACTTTAGTCCGTCCACTTTAGTCTTTCCACTATAGTCTGTCCACTTTAGTCTTTCCAATATTCTCTGTCCACTTTAGTCTTTCCACTTTAGTCTTTCCACTATAGTCTCCACTTTATTCTGTCCACTACAGTCTTTCCAATATAGTCTTTCCACTATAGTCTGTCCACTTTAGTCTTTCCACTTTAATCTTTCCCCTTTAGTCTGTCCACTTTAGTCTTTCCACTTTAGTTTTTCCACTTTAGTCTTTCCACTAAAGTCTGTCCACTTTATTCTTTCCACTATTCTCTGTCCACTTTAGTCTTTCCACTATAGTCTCCACTTTATTCTGTCCACTAAAGTCTTTTCACTATAGACTTTCCACTATAGTCTATCCACTTTAGTCTTTCCACTTTAGTCTTTCCACTTTATTTTGTCCACTATAGTCTCCACTTTATTCTGTCCACTACAGTCTTTCCACTATAGTCTTTCCACTATAGTCTGTCCACTTTAGTCTTTCCACTTTAATCTTTCCATTTTAGTCTTTCCACTATAGTCTTTCCACTATTCTCCGTCCACTTTAGTCTTTCCACTATAGTCTCCACTTTATTCTGTCCACTACAGTCTTTCCACTATAGTCTGTCCACTTTAGTCTTTCCACTTTATTCTGTCCACTACAGTCTTTCCAATATAGTCTTTCCAATATAGTCTGTCCACTTTAGTCTTTCCACTATTCTCTTTCCACTTTAGTCTTTCCACTATACTCTCCACTTTATTGTGTCGATTACAGTCTTTCCACTATAGTCTTTCCACTATAGTCTGTCCACTTTAGTCTTTCCACTTTAGTCTTTCCACTTTAGTCCGTCCACTTTAGTCTTTCCACTATAGTCTGTCCACTTTAGTCTTTCCAATATTCTCTGTCCACTTTAGTCTTTCCACTTTAGTCTTTCCACTATAGTCTCCACTTTATTCTGTCCACTACAGTCTTTCCAATATAGTCTTTCCACTATAGTCTGTCCACTTTAGTCTTTCCACTTTAATCTTTCCCCTTTAGTCTGTCCACTTTAGTCTTTCCACTTTAGTCTTTCCACATTAGTTTTTTCAATTAGTCTTTCCACTATAGTCTGTCCACTTTATTCTTTCCACTATTCTCTGTCCACTTTAGTCTTTCCACTATAGTCTCCACTTTATTCTGTCCACTAAAGTCTTTCCACTATAGACTTTCCACTATAGTCTATCCACTTTAGTCTTTCCACTATTCTCTGTCCACTTTAGTCTTTCCACTATAGTCTCCACTTTATTCTGTCCACTACAGTCTTTCCACTATAGTCTTTCCACTATAGTCTGTCCACTTTAGTCTTTCCACTTTAGTTTTTCCACTTTAGTCTTTCCACTAAAGTCTGTCCACTTTATTCTTTCCACTTTTCTCTGTCCACTTTAGTCTTTCCACTATAGTCTCCACTTTATTCTGTCCACTAAAGTCTTTCCACTATAGACTTTCCACTATAGTCTATCCACTTTAGTCTTTCCACTTTAGTCTTTCCACTTTATTTTGTCCACTATAGTCTCTACTTTATTCTGTCCACTACAGTCTTTCCACTATAGTCTTTCCACTATAGTCTGTCCACTTTAGTTTTTCCACTTTAATCTTTCCATTTTAGTCTTTCCACTATAGTCTTTCAACTATTCTCCGTCCACTTTAGTCTTTCCACTATAGTCTCCACTTTATTCTGTCCACTACAGTCTTTCCACTATAGTCTGTCCACTTTAGTCTTTCCACTTTATTCTGTCCACTACAGTCTTTCCAATATAGTCTTTCCACTATAGTCTGTCCACTTTAGTCTTTCCACTATTCTCTTTCCACTTTAGTCTTTCCACTATACTCTCCACTTTATTGTGTCGATTACAGTCTTTCCACTATAGTCTTTCCACTATAGTCTGTCCACTTTAGTCTTTCCACTTTAGTCTTTCCACTTTAGTCCGTCCACTTTAGTCTTTCCACTATAGTCTGTCCACTTTAGTCTTTCCAATATTCTCTGTCCACTTTAGTCTTTCCACTTTAGTCTTTCCACTATAGTCTCCACTTTATTCTGTCCACTACAGTCTTTCCAATATAGTCTTTCCACTATAGTCTGTCCACTTTAGTCTTTCCACTTTAATCTTTCCCCTTTAGTCTGTCCACTTTAGTCTTTCCACTTTAGTTTTTCCACTTTAGTCTTTCCACTAAAGTCTGTCCACTTTATTCTTTCCACTATTCTCTGTCCACTTTAGTCTTTCCACTATAGTCTCCACTTTATTCTGTCCACTAAAGTCTTTTCACTATAGACTTTCCACTATAGTCTATCCACTTTAGTCTTTCCACTTTAGTCTTTCCACTTTATTTTGTCCACTATAGTCTCCACTTTATTCTGTCCACTACAGTCTTTCCACTATAGTCTTTCCACTATAGTCTGTCCACTTTAGTCTTTCCACTTTAATCTTTCCATTTTAGTCTTTCCACTATAGTCTTTCCACTATTCTCCGTCCACTTTAGTCTTTCCACTATAGTCTCCACTTTATTCTGTCCACTACAGTCTTTCCACTATAGTCTGTCCACTTTAGTCTTTCCACTTTATTCTGTCCACTACAGTCTTTCCAATATAGTCTTTCCAATATAGTCTGTCCACTTTAGTCTTTCCACTATTCTCTTTCCACTTTAGTCTTTCCACTATACTCTCCACTTTATTGTGTCGATTACAGTCTTTCCACTATAGTCTTTCCACTATAGTCTGTCCACTTTAGTCTTTCCACTTTAGTCTTTCCACTTTAGTCCGTCCACTTTAGTCTTTCCACTATAGTCTGTCCACTTTAGTCTTTCCAATATTCTCTGTCCACTTTAGTCTTTCCACTTTAGTCTTTCCACTATAGTCTCCACTTTATTCTGTCCACTACAGTCTTTCCAATATAGTCTTTCCACTATAGTCTGTCCACTTTAGTCTTTCCACTTTAATCTTTCCCCTTTAGTCTGTCCACTTTAGTCTTTCCACTTTAGTCTTTCCACATTAGTTTTTTCAATTAGTCTTTCCACTATAGTCTGTCCACTTTATTCTTTCCACTATTCTCTGTCCACTTTAGTCTTTCCACTATAGTCTCCACTTTATTCTGTCCACTAAAGTCTTTCCACTATAGACTTTCCACTATAGTCTATCCACTTTAGTCTTTCCACTTTAGTCTTTCCACTTTATTCTGTCCACAGTAGTCTCCAATATAGTCTGTCCACTTTAGTCTTTCCACTTTAGTCTTTCCACTATAGTCTGTCAACTTTAGTCTTTCCACTTTAGTCTTTCCACTTTATCCTGTCCACTTCAGTATGTACACTTTAGTCTGTCCACTGAGTCTTTCCACTTCAGTCTTTCCATTATAGTCTGTCCACTTTAATCTTTCCACTTTAGTCTTTCCACTATAGCCTTCACTTTATTCTGTCCACTACAGTCTTTCCACTTTCGTCTTTCCACTATTCTCTGTCCACTTTAGTCTTTCCACTATAGTCTGCACTTTATTCTGTCCACTACAGTCTTTCACTTTAGTCTTTCCACTATTCTCTGTCCACTTTAGTCTTTCCACTATAGTCTTCACTTTATTCTGTCCACTTCAGTGTGTACACTTTAGTCTGTTCACTGAGTCTTTCCACTTCAGTCTTTCCACTATAGTCTGTCCCCTTTAGTCTTTCCACTTTAGTCTTTCCACTATAGTCTCCACTTTAGTCTGTCCACTACAGTCTTTCCACTTTAGTCTTTCCAATACTCTCTGTCCACTTTAGTCTTTCCACTTTAGTCTTTCCACTATAGTCTCAACTTTATTCTGCTCACTATAGTCTTTCCACTATAGTCTTTCCACTATAGTCTGTCCACTTTAGTCTTTCCACTATTCTCTGTCCACTTTAGTCAATCCACTATAGTCTCCACTTTATTCTGCCCACTACAGTCTTTCCACTATAGTTTTTCCAATATAGTCTGTCCACTTTAGTCTTTCCACTTTAGTTTTTCCACTTTAGTCTTTCCACTATAGTCTGTCCACTTTAGTCTTTCCACTATTCTCTGTCCACTTTAGTCTTTCCACTATAGCCTCCACTTTATTCTGTCCATTACAGTCTTTCCACTATAGTCACTCCATTATAGTCTGTCCACTTTAGTCTTTCCACTTTAGTTGTTCCACTTTAGTCCGCCCACTTTAGACTTTCCACTATGGTCTATCCACTTTAGTCTTTCCACTTTAGTCTTTGCACTTTATTCTGTCCACTTCAGTGTGTACACTTTAGTCTGTCCACTGAGTCTTTCTACTTCAGTCTTTCCACTATAGTCTGTCCACTTTAGTCTTTCTACTTTAGTCTTTCCACTATAGTCTCCACTTTATTCTGTCCACTACAGTCTTTCCACTATAGTCTTTCCACTATAGTCTGTCCACTTCAGTCTTTCCACTATTCTCTGTCCACTTTAGTCTTTCCACTATACTCTCCACTTTATTCTGTCCACTACAGTCTTTCCACTATAATCTTTCCACTATAGTCTGTCCACTTTAGTCTTTCCACTTTAGTCTTTCCACTTTAGTCTGTCCACTTTAGTCTTTCCACTATAGTCTGTCCAATTTAGTCTTTCCACTATTCTATGTCCACTTTAGTCTTTCCACTATAGTCTCCACTTTATTCTGTCCTCTACAGTCTTTCCACTATAGTCTTTCCACTATAGACTGTCCACTTTAGTCTTTCCACATTAATCTTTCAACTTTAGTCTGTCCACTTTAGTCTTTCCACTATAGTCTGTCCACTTTAGTCTTTCCACTTTAGTCTTTCCACTTTATTCTGTCCACTTCAGTGTGTACACTTTAGTCTGTCCACTGAGTCTTTCCACTTCAGTCTTTCCACTAAAGTCTTTCCACTATAGACTTTCCACTATAGTCTATCCACTTTAGTCTTTCCACTTTAGTCTTTCCACTATTCTCTGTCCACTACAGTCTTTTCACTTTAGTCTGTCCACTTTAGTCTTTCCACTATTCTCTGTCCACTTTAGTCTTTCCACTATAGTCTCCACTTTATTCTGTCCACTACAGTCTTTCCACTATAGTCTTTCCACTATAGTCTGTCCACTTTAGTCTTTCCACTTAAGTTTTTCCACTTTAGTCTTTCCACTAAAGTCTGTCCACTTTAATCTTTCCACTATTCTCTGTCCACTTTAGTCTTTCCACTATAGTCTCCACTTTATTCTGTCCACTAAAGTCTTTCCACTATAGACTTTCCACTATAGTCTATCCACTTTAGTCTTTCCACTTTAGTCTTTCCACTTTATTTTGTCCACTATAGTCTCCACTTTATTCTGTCCACTACAGTCTTTCCACTATAGTCTTTCCACTATAGTCTGTCCACTTTAGTCTTTCCACTTTAATCTTTCCATTTTAGTCTTTCCACTATAGTCTTTCCACTATTCTCTGTCCACTTTAGTCTTTCCACTATAGTCTTCACTTTATTCTGTCCACTAAAGTCTTTCCACTATAGTCTGTCCACTTTAGTCTTTCCACTTAATTCTGTCCACTACAGTCTTTCCACTACAGTCTTTCCACTATAGTCTGTCCACTTTAGTCTTTCGACTATTCTCTTTCCACTTTAGTCTTTCCACCATACTCTCCACTTTATTGTGTCGATTACAGTCTTTCCACTATAGTCTTTCCACTATAGTCTGTCCACTTTAGTCTTTCCACTTTAGTCTTTCCACTTTAGTCCGTCCACTTTAGTCTTTCCACTATAGTCGGTCCACTTTAGTCTTTCCACTATTCTCTGTCCACTTTAGTCTTTCCACTTTAGTCTTTCCACTATAGTCTCCACTTTATTCTGTCCACTACAGTCTTTCCAACATAGTCTTTCCACTATAGTCTGTCCACTTTAGTCTTTCCACTATTCTCTTTCCACTTTAGTCTTTCCACTATACTCTCCACTTTATTGTGTCGATTACAGTCTTTCAACTATAGTCTTTCCACTATAGTCTGTCCACTTTAGTCTTTCCACTTTAGTCTTTCCACTTTAGTCCGTCCACTTTAGTCTTTCCACTATAGTCTGTCCACTTTAGTCTTTCCAATATTCTCTGTCCACTTTAGTCTTTCCACTTTAGTCTTTCCACTATAGTCTCCACTTTATTCTGTCCACTACAGTCTTTCCAATATAGTCTTTCCACTATAGTCTTTCCACTATAGTCTGTCCACTTTAGTCTTTCCACTATTCTCTGTCCACTTTAGTCTTTCTACTATAGTCTCCACTTTACTCTGTCCACTACAGTTTTTCCACTATAGTCTTTCCACTATAGTCTGTCCACTTTAGTCTTTCCACTATTCTCTTTCCACTTTAGTCTTTCCACTATACTCTCAACTTTATTCTGTCCACTACAGTCTTTCCACTATAGTCTTTCCACTATAGTCTGTCAAATTTAGTCTTTCCACTTTAGTCTTTTCACTATATTCTGTCCACTATAGTCTCCACTTTATTCTGTCCACTACAGTCTTTCCACTATAGTCTTTCCACTATAGTCTGTCCACTTTAGTCTTTCCACTTTAGTTTTTCCACTTTAGTCTTTCCACTATATTCTGTCCACTTTAGTCCTTCCACTTTATTCTGTCCACTACAGTCTTCCCACTATAGTCTTTCCACTATAGTCTGTCCACTTTATTCTGTCAACTTCAGTGTGTACACTTTAGTCTGTCCACTGAGTCTTTCCACTTCAGTCTTTCCACTATAGTCTGTCCACTTTAGTCTTTCCACTTTAGTCTTTCCACTATAGTATTTCCACTATAGCTTTCCACTATAGTCTCCTCTTTATTCTGTCTACTACAGTCTTTCCACTATAGTCTTTCCACTATAGTCTGTCCACTTTAGTCTTTCCACTTTAGTTTTTCCACTTTAGTCTGTCCACTTCAGTCTTTCCACTATAGTCTGTCCACTTTAGTCTTTCCACTATAGTCTCCACTTTATTCTGTCCACTACAGTCTTTCCACTATAGTCTTTCAACTATAGTCTGTCAACTTTAGTCTTTCCACTATTCTCTGTCCACTTTAGTCTTTCCACTATAGTCTCCACTTTATTCTGTCCACTACAGTTTTTCCACTATAGTCTTTCCACTATAGTCTGTCCAATTTAGTCTTTCCACTTTAGTCTTTCCACTTTAGTCTCCACTTTATTCTGTCCACTACAGTCTTTGCACTTTAGTCTTTCCACTATTCTCTGTCCACTTTAGTCTTTCCACTTTAGTCTTTCCACTATAGTCTCCACTTTATTCTGTCCACTACAGTCTTTCGACTATAGTCTTTCCACTATAGTCTGTCCACTGAGTCTTTCCACTTCAGTCTTTCCACTATAGTCTGTCGACTTTAGTCTTTCCACTTTAGTCTTTCCACTATTCTCTGTCCAATTTAGTCTTTCCACTATAGTCTGTCCACTTTAGTCTTTCCACTTTAGTTTTTCCACTTTAGTCTTTCCACTATAGTCTGTCCACTTTATTCTTTCCACTATTCTCTGTCCACTTTAGTCTTTCCACTATAGTCTCCACTTTATTCTGTCCACTAAAGTCTTTCCACTATAGACTTTCCACTATAGTCTATCCACTTTAGTCTTTCCACTTTAGTCTTTCCACTATTCTCTGTCCACTACAGTCTTTCCACTTTAGTCTGTCCACTTTAGTCTTTCCACTATTCTCTGTCCACTTTAGTCTTTCCACTATAGTCTCCACTTTATTCTGTCCACTACAGTCTTTCCACTATAGTCTTTCCACTATAGTCTGTCCACTTTAGTCTTTCCACTTTAGTTTTTCCACTTTAGTCTTTCCACTAAAGTCTGTCCACTTTATTCTTTCCACTTTTCTCTGTCCACTTTAGTCTTTCCACTATAGTCTCCACTTTATTCTGTCCACTAAAGTCTTTCCACTATAGACTTTCCACTATAGTCTATCCACTTTAGTCTTTCCACTTTAGTCTTTCCACTTTATTTTGTCCACTATAGTCTCTACTTTATTCTGTCCACTACAGTCTTTCCACTATAGTCTTTCCACTATAGTCTGTCCACTTTAGTTTTTCCACTTTAATCTTTCCATTTTAGTCTTTCCACTATAGTCTTTCAACTATTCTCCGTCCACTTTAGTCTTTCCACTATAGTCTCCACTTTATTCTGTCCACTACAGTCTTTCCACTATAGTCTGTCCACTTTAGTCTTTCCACTTTATTCTGTCCACTACAGTCTTTCCAATATAGTCTTTCCACTGTAGTCTGTCCACTTTAGTCTTTCCACTATTCTCTTTCCACTTTAGTCTTTCCACTATACTCTCCACTTTATTGTGTCGATTACAGTCTTTCCACTATAGTCTTTCCACTATAGTCTGTCTACTTTAGTCTTTCCACTTTAGTCTTTCCACTTTAGTCCGTCCACTTTAGTCTTTCCACTATAGTCTGTCCACTTTAGTCTTTCCAATATTCTCTGTCCACTTTAGTCTTTCCACTTTAGTCTTTCCACTATAGTCTCCACTTTATTCTGTCCACTACAGTCTTTCCAATATAGTCTTTCCACTATAGTCTGTCCACTTTAGTCTTTCCACTTTAATCTTTCCCCTTTAGTCTGTCCACTTTAGTCTTTCCACTTTAGTTTTTCCACTTTAGTCTTTCCACTAAAGTCTGTCCACTTTATTCTTTCCACTATTCTCTGTCCACTTTAGTCTTTCCACTATAGTCTCCACTTTATTCTGTCCACTAAAGTCTTTTCACTATAGACTTTCCACTATAGTCTATCCACTTTAGTCTTTCCACTTTAGTCTTTCCACTTTATTTTGTCCACTATAGTCTCCACTTTATTCTGTCCACTACAGTCTTTCCACTATAGTCTTTCCACTATAGTCTGTCCACTTTAGTCTTTCCACTTTAATCTTTCCATTTTAGTCTTTCCACTATAGTCTTTCCACTATTCTCCGTCCACTTTAGTCTTTCCACTATAGTCTCCACTTTATTCTGTCCACTACAGTCTTTCCACTATAGTCTGTCCACTTTAGTCTTTCCACTTTATTCTGTCCACTACAGTCTTTCCAATATAGTCTTTCCAATATAGTCTGTCCACTTTAGTCTTTCCACTATTCTCTTTCCACTTTAGTCTTTCCACTATACTCTCCACTTTATTGTGTCGATTACAGTCTTTCCACTATAGTCTTTCCACTATAGTCTGTCCACTTTAGTCTTTCCACTTTAGTCTTTCCACTTTAGTCCGTCCACTTTAGTCTTTCCACTATAGTCTGTCCACTTTAGTCTTTCCAATATTCTCTGTCCACTTTAGTCTTTCCACTTTAGTCTTTCCACTATAGTCTCCACTTTATTCTGTCCACTACAGTCTTTCCAATATAGTCTTTCCACTATAGTCTGTCCACTTTAGTCTTTCCACTTTAATCTTTCCCCTTTAGTCTGTCCACTTTAGTCTTTCCACTTTAGTCTTTCCACATTAGTTTTTTCAATTAGTCTTTCCACTATAGTCTGTCCACTTTATTCTTTCCACTATTCTCTGTCCACTTTAGTCTTTCCACTATAGTCTCCACTTTATTCTGTCCACTAAAGTCTTTCCACTATAGACTTTCCACTATAGTCTATCCACTTTAGTCTTTCCACTATTCTCTGTCCACTTTAGTCTTTCCACTATAGTCTCCACTTTATTCTGTCCACTACAGTCTTTCCACTATAGTCTTTCCACTATAGTCTGTCCACTTTAGTCTTTCCACTTTAGTTTTTCCACTTTAGTCTTTCCACTAAAGTCTGTCCACTTTATTCTTTCCACTTTTCTCTGTCCACTTTAGTCTTTCCACTATAGTCTCCACTTTATTCTGTCCACTAAAGTCTTTCCACTATAGACTTTCCACTATAGTCTATCCACTTTAGTCTTTCCACTTTAGTCTTTCCACTTTATTTTGTCCACTATAGTCTCTACTTTATTCTGTCCACTACAGTCTTTCCACTATAGTCTTTCCACTATAGTCTGTCCACTTTAGTTTTTCCACTTTAATCTTTCCATTTTAGTCTTTCCACTATAGTCTTTCAACTATTCTCCGTCCACTTTAGTCTTTCCACTATAGTCTCCACTTTATTCTGTCCACTACAGTCTTTCCACTATAGTCTGTCCACTTTAGTCTTTCCACTTTATTCTGTCCACTACAGTCTTTCCAATATAGTCTTTCCACTATAGTCTGTCCACTTTAGTCTTTCCACTATTCTCTTTCCACTTTAGTCTTTCCACTATACTCTCCACTTTATTGTGTCGATTACAGTCTTTCCACTATAGTCTTTCCACTATAGTCTGTCCACTTTAGTCTTTCCACTTTAGTCTTTCCACTTTAGTCCGTCCACTTTAGTCTTTCCACTATAGTCTGTCCACTTTAGTCTTTCCAATATTCTCTGTCCACTTTAGTCTTTCCACTTTAGTCTTTCCACTATAGTCTCCACTTTATTCTGTCCACTCCAGTCTTTCCAATATAGTCTTTCCACTATAGTCTGTCCACTTTAGTCTTTCCACTTTAATCTTTCCCCTTTAGTCTGTCCACTTTAGTCTTTCCACTTTAGTTTTTCCACTTTAGTCTTTCCACTAAAGTCTGTCCACTTTATTCTTTCCACTATTCTCTGTCCACTTTAGTCTTTCCACTATAGTCTCCACTTTATTCTGTCCACTAAAGTCTTTTCACTATAGACTTTCCACTATAGTCTATCCACTTTAGTCTTTCCACTTTAGTCTTTCCACTTTATTTTGTCCACTATAGTCTCCACTTTATTCTGTCCACTACAGTCTTTCCACTATAGTCTTTCCACTATAGTCTGTCCACTTTAGTCTTTCCACTTTAATCTTTCCATTTTAGTCTTTCCACTATAGTCTTTCCACTATTCTCCGTCCACTTTAGTCTTTCCACTATAGTCTCCACTTTATTCTGTCCACTACAGTCTTTCCACTATAGTCTGTCCACTTTAGTCTTTCCACTTTATTCTGTCCACTACAGTCTTTCCAATATAGTCTTTCCAATATAGTCTGTCCACTTTAGTCTTTCCACTATTCTCTTTCCACTTTAGTCTTTCCACTATACTCTCCACTTTATTGTGTCGATTACAGTCTTTCCACTATAGTCTTTCCACTATAGTCTGTCCACTTTAGTCTTTCCACTTTAGTCTTTCCACTTTAGTCCGTCCACTTTAGTCTTTCCACTATAGTCTGTCCACTTTAGTCTTTCCAATATTCTCTGTCCACTTTAGTCTTTCCACTTTAGTCTTTCCACTATAGTCTCCACTTTATTCTGTCCACTACAGTCTTTCCAATATAGTCTTTCCACTATAGTCTGTCCACTTTAGTCTTTCCACTTTAATCTTTCCCCTTTAGTCTGTCCACTTTAGTCTTTCCACTTTAGTCTTTCCACATTAGTTTTTTCAATTAGTCTTTCCACTATAGTCTGTCCACTTTATTCTTTCCACTATTCTCTGTCCACTTTAGTCTTTCCACTATAGTCTCCACTTTATTCTGTCCACTAAAGTCTTTCCACTATAGACTTTCCACTATAGTCTATCCACTTTAGTCTTTCCACTTTAGTCTTTCCACTTTATTCTGTCCACAGTAGTCTCCAATTTATTCTGTCTACTACAGTCTTTCCACTAGAGTCTTTCCACTATAGTCTTTCCACTATAGTCTGTCCACTTTAGTCTTTCCACTTTAGTTTTCCCACTTTAGTCTGTCCACTTATTCTTTCCACTATAGTCTATCCACTTTAGTCTTTCCACTGTAGTCTTTCCACTATAGTCTGTCCACTTTAGTCTTTCCACTATTCTCTGTCCACTTTAGTCTTTCCACTATAGTCTCCACTTTATTCTGTCCACTACAGTCTTAACACTATAGTCTTTCCACTATAGTCTGTCCACTCTTCTCTGTCCACTTTAGTCTTTCCACTATAGTCTCCACTTTATTCTGTCCACTAAAGTCTTTCCACTATAGACTTTCCACTATAGTCTATCCACTTTAGTCTTTCCACTTTAGTCTTTCCACTTTATTCTGTCCACAGTAGTCTCCAATTTATTCTGTCTACTACAGTCTTTCCACTATAGTCTTTCCACTATAGTCTTTCCACTATAGTCTGTCCACTTTAGTCTTTCCACTTTAGTTTTCCCACTTCAGTCTGTCCACTTATTCTTTCCACTATAGTCTATCCACTTTAGTCTTTCCACTTTAGTCTTTCCACTATAGTCTGTCCACTTTAGTCTTTCCACTATTCTCTGTCCACTTTAATCTTTCCACTATAGTCTCCACTTTATTCTGTCCACAGTAGTCTCCAATTTATTCTGTCTACTACAGTCTTTCCACTATAGTCTTTCCACTATAGTCTTTCCACTATAGTCTGTCCAATTTAGTCTTTCCACTTTAGTTTTTCCACTTTAGTCTTTCCACTATATTCTGTCCACTTTAGTCCTTCCACTTTATTCTGTCCACTAGTCTGTCCACTTTAGTCTTTCCACTATTCTCTGTCCACTTTAGTCTTTCCACTATAGTCTCCACTTTATTCTGACCACAGTAGTCTCCAATTTATTCTGTCTACTACAGTCTTTCCACTATAGTCTTTCCACTTTAATCTTTCCCCTTTAGTCTGTCCACTTTAGTCTTTCCACTTTAGTCTTTCCACTTTACTTTTTTCAATTAGTCTTTCCACTATAGTCTGTCCACTTTATTCTTTCCACTATTCTCTGTCCACTTTATTCTTTCCACTATAGTCTCCACTTTATTCTGTCCACTAAAGTCTTTCCACTATAGACTTTCCACTATAGTCTATCCACTTTAGTCTTTCCACTTTAGTCTTTCCACTTTATTCTGTCCACAGTAGTCTCCAATTTATTCTGTCTACTACAGTCTTTCCACTAGAGTCTTTCCACTATAGTCTTTCCACTATAGTCTGTCCACTTTAGTCTTTCCACTTTAGTTTTCCCACTTTAGTCTGTCCACTTATTCTTTCCACTATAGTCTATCCACTTTAGTCTTTCCACTTTAGTCTTTCCACTATAGTCTTTCCACTATAGTCTGTCCACTTTAGTCTTTCCACTTTAGTTTTCCCACTTCAGTCTGTCCACTTATTCTTTCCACTATAGTCTATCCACTTTAGTCTTTCCACTTTAGTCTTTCCACTATAGTCTGTCCACTTTAGTCTTTCCACTATTCTCTGTCCACTTTAGTCTTTCCACTATAGTCTCCACTTTATTCTGTCCACAGTAGTCTCCAATTTATTCTGTCTACTACAGTCTTTCCACTATAGTCTTTCCACTATAGTCTTTCCACTATAGTCTGTCCAATTTAGTCTTTCCACTTTAGTTTTTCCACTTTAGTCTTTCCACTATATTCTGTCCACTTTAGTCCTTCCACTTTATTCTGTCCACTACAGTCTTTCCACTATAGTCTTTCCACTATAGTCTGTCCACTATAGTCTTTCCACTTTAGTCTTTCCACTTTATTCTGTCAACTTCAGTGTGTACACTTTAGTCTGTCCACTGAGTCTTTCCACTTCAGTCTTTCCACTATAGTCTGTCCACTTTAGTCTTTCCACTTTAGTCTTTCCACTATAGTCTCCACTTTATTCTGTCCACTACAGTCTCTCCAATTTAGTCTTTCCACAATTCTCTGTCCACTTTAGTCTTTCCACTATAGTTTCCACTTTATTCTGTCCACTACAGTCTTTCCACTATAGTCTTTCCACTATAGTTTATCCACTTTAGTCTTTCCACTTTAGTCTTTCCACTTCAGTCTTTCCACTATAGTCTGTCCACTTTAGTCTTTCCACTATAGTCTGTCCAATTTAGTCTTTCCACTTTAGTCTTTTCGCTTTATTCTGTCCACTATAGTCTCCACTTTATTCTGTTCACTACAGTCTTTCCACTATAGTCTTTCCACTATAGTCTGTCCACTTTAGTCTTTCCACTTTAGTTTTTCCACTTTAGTCTTTCCACTATAGTCTTTCCACTATAGTCTGTCCACTTTAGTCTTTCCACTTTCGTTTTTCCACTATAGTCTTTCCACTATAGTCTGTCCACTTTAGTCTTTCCACTTTCGTTTTTCCACTTTAGTCTTTCCACTATAGTCTGTCCACTTTTGTCTTTCGACTTTATTCTGTCCACTGCAGTCTTTCCACTACAGTCTTTCCACTATAGTCTGTCCACTAAGGTCTTTCCACTTTAGTCTTTCAAATTTATTCGGTCCACTACATTCTATCCACTTTATTCTTTCCACTATAGTCTCCACTTTATTATGTCCACTACAGTCTTTCCACTACAGTCTTTCCACTATCGTCTGTCCACTTTAGTCTTTCCACTTTATTCTGTCCACTGCAGTGTGTACACTTTAGTCTGTCCACTGAGTCTTTCCACTTCAGTCTTTCCACTATAATCTGTCCACTTTAGTCTTTCCATCCTAGTCTTTTCGCTTTAGTCTGTCCACTATAGTCTGTCCACTTTAGTCTTTCCACTTTAGTCTTTCCACTATAGTCGTTCCACTTTAGTCGGTCCACTTTAGTCTTTCCACTGAGTCTTTCCACTTCAGTCTTTCCACTATAGTCTGTCCACTTTAGTCTTTCCACTATAGTCTCCACTTTATTCTGTCCACTATAGTCTTTCCACTATAGTCTTTCCACTGTAGTCTGTCCAATTTAGTCCTTCCACTTTTCTCTGTGCACTTTAGTCTTTCCACTATAGTCTCCACTTTATTCTGTCCATTACAGTCTTTCCACTATAGTCTTTCCACTATAGTCTGTCCACTTTAGTCTTTCCACTTTAGTTTTTTCCACTTTAGTCTGTCCACTTCAGTCTTTCCACTATAGTCTGTCCACTTTAGTCTTTCCACTTTAGTCTTTCCACTATAGTCTCCACTTTATTCTGTCCACTACAGTCTTTCCACTATAGTCTTTCCACTTTAGTCTGTCCACTTTAGTCTCCACTTTATTCTGTCCACTACAGTCTTTCCACTATAGTCTTTCCACTATAGTCTGTCCACTTTAGTCTTTCAACTTTAATCTTTCCACGTTAGTCTGTCCACTTTAGTCTTTCCACTTTGGTCTTTCCACTTTATTCTGTCCACTTCAGTGTGTACACTTTAGTCTGTCCACTGAGTCTTTCCACTTCAGTCTTTCCACTATAGTCTGTCCACTTTAGTCTTTCTACTTTAGTCTTTCCACTATAGTCTCCACATTATTCTGTCCACTACAGTCTTTCCACTATAGTCTTTCCACTATCGTCTGTCCACTTTAGTCTTTCCACTATTCTCTGTCCACTTTAGTCTTTCCACTATACTCTCCACTTTATTCTGTCCACTAAAGTCTTTCCACTATAGTCTTTCCACTATAGTCTGTCCACTTTAGTCTTTCCACTTTAGTCTTTCCACTTTAGTCTGTCCACTTTAGTCTTTCCACTATAGTCTGTCCACTTTAGTATTTCCACTATTCTCTGTCCACTTTAGTCTTTCCACTTTAGTCTTTCCACTATAGTCTCCACTTTATTCTGTCCACTACAGTCTTTCCACTATAGTCTTTCCAAAATTGTCTTTCCACTTTAGTCTTTCCACTTTAATCTTTCCACTTTAGTCTGTCCACTTTAGTCTTTCCACTATAGTCTGTCAACTTTAGTCTTTCCACTTAAGTCTTTCCACTTTATCCTGTCCACTTCAGTGTGTACACTTTATTCTGTCCACTGAGTCTTTCCACTTCAGTCTTTCCACTATAGTCTGTCCACTTTAATCTTTCCACTTTAGTCTTTCCACTATAGCCTTCACTTTATTCTGTCCACTACAGTCTTTCCACTTTCGCCTTTCCACTATTCTCTGTCCACTTTAGTCTTTCCACTATAGTCTGCACTTTATTCTGTCCACTACAGTCTTTCACTTTAGTCTTTCCACTATTCTCTGTCCACTTTAGTCTTTCCACTTTAGTCTTTCCACTATAGTCTTCACTTTATTCTGTCCACTTCAGTGTGTACACTTTAGTCTGTTCACTGAGTCTTTCCACTTCAGTCTTTCCACTATAGTCTGTCCACTTTAGTCTTTCCACTTTAGTCTTTCCACTATAGTTTCCACTTTAGTCTGTCCACTACAGTCTTTCCACTTTAGTCTTTCCAATAACCTCTGTCCACTTTAGTCTTTCCACTTTAGTCTTTCCACTATAGTCTCCACTTTATTCTGCTCACTATAGTCTTTCCACTATAGTCTTTCCACTATAGTCTGTCCACTTTAGTCTTTCCACTATTCTCTGTCCACTTTAGTCTTTCCACTATAGTCTCCACTTTATTCTGCCCACTACAGTCTTTCCACTATAGTGTTTCCAATATAGTCTGTCCACTTTAGTCTTTCCACTTCAGTTTTTCCACTTTAGTCTTTCCACTATAGTCTGTCCACTTTAGTCTTTCCACTATTCTCTGTCCACTTTAGTCTTTCCACTATAGCCTCCACTTTATTCTGTCCATTACAGTCTTTCCACTATAGTCTTTCCATTATAGTCTGTCCACTTTAGTCTTTCCACTTTAGTTTTTCCACTTTAGTCCGTCCACTTTAGACTTTCCACTATGGTCTATCCACTTTAGTCTTTCCACTTTAGTCTTTGCACTTTATTCTGTCCACTTCAGTGTGTACACTTTAGTCTGTCCACTGAGTCTTTCTACTTCAGTCTTTCCACTATAGTCTGTCCACTTTAGTCTTTCTACTTTAGTCTTTCCACTATAGTCTCCACTTTATTCTGTCCACTACAGTCTTTCCACTATAGTCTTTCCACTATAGTCTGTCCACTTCAGTCTTTCCACTATTCTCTGTCCACTTTAGTCTTTCCACTATACTCTCCACTTTATTCTGTCCACTACAGTCTTTCCACTATAATCTTTCCACTATAGTCTGTCCACTTTAGTCTTTCCACTTTAGTCTTTCCACTTTAGTCTGTCCACTTTAGTCTTTCCACTATAGTCTGTCCAATTTAGTCTTTCCACTATTCTATGTCCACTTTAGTCTTTCCACTATAGTCTGTCCACTTTAGTCTTTCCACTATTCTCTGTCCACTTTAGTCTTTCCACTATAGTCTCCACTTTATTCTGACCACTACAGTCTTTCCACTATAGTCTTTCCACTAAAGTCTGTCCACTTTAGTCTTTCCACTTTGATCTTTCCACTTTATTCTATCCACTTCAGTGTGTACACTTTAGTCTTTCCACTGAGTCTTTCCACTTCAGTCTTTCCACTATAGTCTGTCCACTTTAGTCTTTCCACTTTAGTCTTTCCACTATAGTCTCCACTTTAGTCTTTATTTTCCACTATAGTCTCCACTTTATTCTGTCCACTACAGTCTTTCCACTATAGTCTTTCCACTATAGTCTGTCAACTTTAGTTTTTCCACTTTAATGTTTCCACTTTAGTCTGTCCACTTTAGTCTTTCCACTATAGTCTGTTCACTTTAGTCTTTCCACTTTAGTCTTTCCACTTTATTCTGTCCACTTCAGTGTGTACACTTTAGTCTGTCCACTGAGTCTTTCCACTTCAGTCTTTCCACTGTAGTCTGTCCACTTTAGTCTTTCCACTTTAGTCTTTCCACTATAGTCTCCACTTTATTCTGTCCACTACAATCTTTCCACTTTCGTCTTTCCACTATTCTCTGTCCACTTTAGTCTTTCCACTATTCTCTGTCCACTTTAGTCTTTCCACTTTATTCTTTCCACTATAGTCTCCACTTTATTCTGTCCACTACAGTCTTTCCACTATAGTCTTTCCACTATAGTCGGTCCACTTTAGTCTTTCCACTATAGTCTGTCCACTTTAGTCTTTCCACTATAGTCCGTCCACTTTAGTCTTTCCACTTTAGTCTGTCCACTTGAGTCTTTCCACTTTAGTCTTTCCACTTCATTCTCTCCACTTCAGTGTGTACACTTTAATTTGTCCACTGAGTCTTTCCACTTCAGTCTTTCCACTATATTCTGTCCACTTTAGTCTTTCCACTTTAGTCTTTCCACTTTCTTCTCTCCACTTGAGTGTGTACACTTTAGTTTGTCAACTGAGTCTTTCCACTTCAGTCTTTCCACTATAGTCTGTCCACTTTAGTCTTTCCACTTTAGTCTTTCCACTATAGTCTTTCCACATCAGTTTGTCCACTTTAGTCTTTCCACTATAGTCTTTCCACTTTAGTCTGTCCACTTAGTCTTTCCACTTCAGTCTTTTCACTATAGTCTGTCCACTTTAGTCTTTCCACTTTAGTCTTTCCACTATAGTCTCCACTTTATTCTGTCCACTACAGTCTTTCCAATTTAGTCTTTCCACTATTCTCTGTCCACTTTAGTCTTTCCACTATAGTCTCCACTTTATTCTGTCAACTACAGTCTTTCCACTATAGTCTTTCCACTTTAGTCTGTCCACTATTCTCTGTCCACATTAGTCTTTCCACTATATTCTCCACTTTATTCTGTCCACTACAGTCTTTCCACTATAGTCTGTCCACTTTAGTCTTTCCAATTTAGTTTTTCCACTTTAGTCTGTCCACTTCAGTCTTTCCACTACTGTCTTTCCACTATAGTCTGTCCACTTTAGTCTTGCCACTTTAGTCTTTCCACTATAGTCTTTCCACTTCAGTTTGTCCACTTTAGTCTTTCCACTATAGTCTGTCCTCTTTAGTCTTTCAACTTTAGTTTTTCCACTTTAGTCTGTCCACTTCAGTCTTTCCACTATAGTCTGTCCACTTTAGTCTTGCCACTTTATTCTTTCCACTATAGTCTCCACTTTATTCTGTCCACTACAGTCTTTCCACTATAGTCTTTCCACTATAGTGTATCCACTTTAGTCTTTCCACTATTCTCTGTCCACTTTAGTCTTTCCACTATAGTCTCCACTTTATTCTGTCCACTACAGTCTTTCCACTATAGTCTGTCCACTTTAGTCTTTCCACTTTAGTTTTTCCACTTTAGTCTGTCCACTACAGTCTTTCCACTTTAGTCTTTCCAATACTCTCTGTCCAATTTAGTCTTTCCACTTTAGTCGTTCCACTATACTCTCCACTTTATTCTCTCCACTACAGTCTTTCCCCTATAGTCTTTACACTATAGTCTGTCCACGCTAGTCTTTCCACTTTAATCTTTCCACTTTAGTCTGTTCACTTTAGTCTTTCCACTATTCTCTGTCCACTTTAGTCTTTCCACTATAGTCTCCTCTTTATTCTGTCCACTATAGTCTTTCCACTATAGTCTGTCCACATTAGTCTTTCCACTATTCTCTGTCCACTATATTCTTTCCACTATAGTCTCCACTTTATTCTGTCCACTACAGTCTTTCCACTATAGTCTGTCCACTTTAGTCTTTCCACTTTATTTTTTCCACTTTAGTCATTCCACTATAGTCTCCACCTTATTCTGTCCACTACAGTCTTTCCTCTATAGTCTTTCCACTATAGTCTGTCCACTTTAGTCTTTCCACTATAGTCTGTCCACTTCTGTCTTTCCACTTTAGTCTTTCCACTTTATTCTGTCCACTGCAGTGTGTACACTTTAGTCTGTCCACTGAGTCTTTCCACTTCAGTCTTTCCACTATAGTCTGTCCACTTTAGTCTTTCCACTATAGTCTGTCCACTTTAGTATTTCCACTATTCTCTGTCCACTTTAGTCTTTCCACTTTAGTCTTTCCACTATAGTCTCCACTTCATTCTGTCCACTACAGTCTTTCCACTATAGTCTTTCCAAAATTGTCTTTCCACTTTAGTCTTTCCACTTTAATCTTTCCACTTTAGTCTGTCCACTTTAGTCTTTCCACTATAGTCTGTCAACTTTAGTCTTTCCACTTTAGTCTTTCCACTTTATCCTGTCCACTTCAGTGTGTACACTTTAGTCTGTCCACTGAGTCTTTCCACTTCAGTCTTTCCACTATAGTCTGTCCACTTTAATCTTTCCACTTTAGTCTTTCCACTATAGCCTTCACTTTATTCTGTCCACTACAGTCTTTCCACTTTCGTCTTTCCACTATTCTCTGTCCACTTTAGTCTTTCCACTATAGTCTGCACTTTATTCTGTCCACTACAGTCTTTCACTTTAGTCTTTCCACTATTCTCTGTCCACTTTAGTCTTTCCACTTTAGTCTTTCCACTATAGTCTTCACTTTATTCTGTCCACTTCAGTGTGTACACTTTAGTCTTTCTACTTTAGTCTTTCCACTATAGTCTCCACTTTATTCTGTCCACTACAGTCTTTCCACTATAGTCTTTCCACTATAGTCTGTCCACTTCAGTCTTTCCACTATTCTCTGTCCACTTTAGTCTTTCCACTATACTCTCCACTTTATTCTGTCCACTACAGTCTTTCCACTATAATCTTTCCACTATAGTCTGTCCACTTTAGTCTTTCCACTTTAGTCTTTCCACTATAATCTTTCCACTATAGTCTGTCCACTTTAGTCTTTCCACTTTAGTCTTTCCACTTTAGTCTGTCCACTTTAGTCTTTCCACTATAGTCTGTCCAATTTAGTCTTTCCACTATTCTATGTCCACTTTAGTCTTTCCACTATAGTCTCCACTTTATTCTGTCCACTACAGTCTTTCCACTATAGTCTTTCCACTATAGACTGTCCACTTTAGTCTTTCCACATTAATCTTTCAACTTTAGTCTGTCCACTTTAGTCTTTCCACTATAGTCTGTCCACTTTAGTCTTTCCACTTTAGTCTTTCCACTTTATTCTGTCCACTTCAGTGTGTACACTTTAGTCTGTCCACTGAGTCTTTCCACTTCAGTCTTTCCACTATAGTCTCTCAACTTTAGTCTTTCCACTTTAGTCTTTCCACTATAGTCTCACTTTATTCTGTCCACTACAGTCTTTCCACTTTCGTCTTTCCACTATTCTCTGTCCACTTTAGTCTTTCCACTATAGTCTCCACTTTATTGTGTCCACTACAGTCTTTCCACTATAGTCTTTCCACTTTAGTCTTTCCACTATTCTCTATCCACTTTAGACTTTCCACTTTATTCTTTCCACTACAGTCTCCTCTTTATTCTGTCCACTACAGTCTTTCCACTATAGTCTTTCCACCATCGTCAGTCCACTTTAGTCTTTCCACTTTAGTCTTTCCACTAGAGTCTCCACTTTATTCTGTCCACTACAGTCTTTCCACTTTAGTCTTTCCAATATTCTTTGTCCACTTTAGTCTTTCCACTTTAGTCTTTCCACTATAGTCTTCACTTTATTCTGTCCACTTCAGTGTGTACACTTTAGTCTGTTCACTGAGTCTTTCCACTTCAGTCTTTCCACTATATTCTGTCCACTTTAGTCTTTCCACTTTAGTCTTTCCACTATAGTCTCCACATCATTCTGTCCACTACAGTCTGTCCACTTTAGGCTTTCCAATATTCTCTGTCCACTTTAGTCTTTCCACTTTAGTCTTTCCACTATAGTCTCCACTTTATTCTGCTCACTACAGTCTTTCCACTATAGTCTTTCCACTATAGTCTGTCCACTTTAGTCTTTCCACTATTATCTGTCCACTTTAGTCTTTCCACTATAGTCTCCACTTTATTCTGTCCACTACAGTCTTTCCACTATAGTCTTTCCACTATAGTCTGTCCACTTTAGTCTTTCCACTATTCTCTGTCCACTTTAGTCTTTCCACTATAGTCTCCACTTTATTCTGTCCACTACAGTCTTTCCACTATAGTCTTTTCATTATAGTCTGTCCACTTTAGTCTTTCCACTTTAGTTTTTCCACTTTATTCTGTCCACTTCAGTGTGTACACTTTAGTCTTTCCACTTCAGTCTTTGCACTATAGTCTGTCCACTTTAGTCTTTCCACTTTAGTCTTTCCACTATAGTCTCCACTTTATTCTGTCCACTACAGTCTTTCCAATTTAGTCTTTCCACTATTCTCTGTCCACTTTAGTCTTTCCACTATAGTCTCCACTTTATTCTGTCCACTATAGACTTTCCACTATAGTCTGTCCACTTTAGTCTTTCAAATTTAGTTTTTCCACTTTAGTCTGTCCACTTCAGTCTTTCCACTATAGTCTGTCCAGTTTAGTCTTTCCACTATAGTCTCCACTTTATTCTGTTCACTACAGTCTTTCCAATTTAGTCTTTTCACTATTCTCTGTCCACTTTAGTATTTCCACTATACTCTCCACTTTATTCTGTCCACTACAGTCTTTCCACTATAGTCTTTCCACTATAGTCTGTCCACTTTAGTCTTTCCACTTTAGTCTTTCCACTTTAGTCTGTCCACTTTAGCCTTTCCACTATAGTCTGTCCACTTTAGTCTTTCCACTATTCTCTGTCCACTTTAGTCTTTCCACTTTAGTCTTTCCACTATAGTCTCCACTTTTCTCTGACCACTACAGTCTTTCCACTATAGTCTTTCCACTAAAGTCTGTCCACTTTAGTCTTTCCACTTTAGTTTTTCCACTTTAGTCTTTCCACTATAGTCTGTCCACTTTAGTCTTTCCACTATTCTCTGTCCACTTTAGTCTTTCCACTATAGTCTCCACTTTATTCTGACCACTACAGTCTTTCCACTATAGTCTTTCCACTAAAGTATGTCCACTTTAGTCTTTCCACTTTAATCTTTCCACTTTAGTCTGTCCACTTTAGTCTTTCCACTATTCTCTGTCCACTTTAGTCTTTTCACTATTCTCTGTCCACTTTAGTCTTTCCACTATACTCTCCACTTTATTCCTCTCCACTACAGTCTTTCCACTATAGCCTTTCCACTATAGTCTGTCCACTTTAGTCTTTCCACTATTATCTGTGCACTTTAGTCTTTCCACTTTAGTCTTTCCACTATAGTCTCCACTTTATTCTGACCACTACAGTCTTTCCACTATAGTCTTTCCACTAAAGTCTGTCCACTTTAGTCTTTCCACTTTGATCTTTCCACTTTATTCTATCCACTTCAGTGTGTACACTTTAGTCTTTCCACTGAGTCTTTCCACTTCAGTCTTTCCACTATAGTCTGTCCACTTTAGTCTTTCCACTTTAGTCTTTCCACTATAGTCTCCACTTTAGTCTTCATTTTCCACTATAGTCTCCACTTTATTCTGTCCACTACAGTCTTTCCACTGTAGTCTTTCCACTATAGTCTGTCAACTTTAGTTTTTCCACTTTAATATTTCCACTTTAGTCTGTCCACTTTAGTCTTTCCACTATAGTCTGTTCACTTTAGTCTTTCCACTTTAGTCTTTCCACTTTATTCTGTCCACTTCAGTGTGTACACTTTAGTCTGTCCACTGAGTCTTTCCACTTCAGTCTTTCCACTGTAGTCTGTCCACTTTAGTCTTTCCACTTTAGTCTTTCCACTATAGTCTCCACTTTATTCTGTCCACTACAATCTTTCCACTTTCGTCTTTCAACTATTCTCTGTCCACTTTAGTCTTTCCACTATAGTCTCCACTTTATTCTGTCCACTACAGTCTTTCCTCTATAATCTTTCCACTTTAGTCTTACCACTATTCTCTGTCCACTTTAGTCTTTCCACTATTCTCTGTCCACTTTAGTCTTTCCACTTTATTCTTTCCACTATAGTCTCCACTTTATTCTGTCCACTACAGTCTTTCCACTATAGTCTTTCCACTATAGTCGGTCCACTTTAGTCTTTCCACTATAGTCTGTCCACTTTAGTCTTTCCACTATAGTCCGTCCACTTTAGTCTTTCCACTTTAGTCTGTCCACTTGAGTCTTTCCACTTTAGTCTTTCCACTTCATTCTCTCCACTTCAGTGTGTACACTTTAATTTGTCCACTGAGTCTTTCCACTTCAGTCTTTCCACTATATTCTGTCCACTTTAGTCTTTCCACTTTAGTCTTTCCACTTTCTTCTCTCCACTTGAGTGTGTACACTTTAGTTTGTCAACTGAGTCTTTCCACTTCAGTCTTTCCACTATAGTCTGTCCACTTTAGTCTTTCCACTTTAGTCTTTCCACTATAGTCTTTCCAGATCAGTTTGTCCACTTTAGTCTTTCCACTATAGTCTTTCCACTTTAGTCTGTCCACTTTAGTCTTTCCACTTTAGTCTTTCCACTATAGTCTGTCCACTTTAGTCTTTCCACTATAGTCCGTCCACTTTAGTCTTTCCACTTTAGTCTGTCCACTTGAGTCTTTCCACTTTAGTCTTTCCACTTCATTCTCTCCACTTCAGTGTGTACACTTTAATTTGTCCACTGAGTCTTTCCACTTCAGTCTTTCCACTATATTGTGTCCACTTTAGTCTTTCCACTTTAGTCTTTCCACTTTCTTCTCAACACTTGAGTGTGTACACTTTAGTTTGTCAACTGAGTCTTTCCACTTCAGTCTTTCCACTATTCTCTGTCCACTTTAGTCTTTCCACTATAGTCTCCACTTTATTCTGTCAACTACAGTCTTTCAACTATAGTCTGTCCACTTTAGTCTTTCCACTATTCTCTGTCCACTTTAGTCTTTCCACTATATTCTCCACTTTATTCTGTCCACTACAGTCTTTCCACTATAGTCTGTCCACTTTAGTCTTTCCAATTTAGTTTTTCCACTTTAGTCTGTCCACTTTAGTCTTGCCACTTTAGTCTTTCCACTATAGTCTTTCCACTTCAGTTTGTCCACTTTAGTCTTTCCACTATAGTCTGTCCTCTTTAGTCTTTCAACTTTAGTTTTTCCACTTTAGTCTGTCCACTTCAGTCTTTCCACTATAGTCTGTCCACTTTAGTCTTGCCACTTTATTCTTTCCACTATAGTCTCCACTTTATTCCGTCCACTACAGTCTTTCCACTATAGTCTTTCCACTATAGTGTATCCACTTTAGTCTTTCCACTATTCTCTGTCCACTTTAGTCTTTCCACTACAGTCTCCACTTTATTCTGTCGTCTACAGTCTTTCCACTATAGTCTGTCCACTTTAGTCTTTCCACTTTAGTTTTTCCACTTTAGTCTGTCCACTACAGTCTTTCCACTTTAGTCTTTCCAATACTCTCTGTCCAATTTAGTCTTTCCACTTTAGTCGTTCCACTATACTCTCCACTTTATTCTGTCTACTACAGTCTTTCCACTATAGTCTTTCCACTATAGTCTGTCCACGCTAGTCTTTCCACTTCAATCTTTCCACTTTAGTCTGTTCACTTTAGTCTTTCCACTATTCTCTGTCCACTTTAGTCTTTCCACTATAGTCTCCTCTTTATTCTGTCCACTATAGTCTTTCCACTATAGTCTTTCCACTATAGTCTGTCCACATTAGTCTTTCCACTATTCTCTGTCCACTATATTCTTTCCACTATAGTCTCCACTTTATTCTGTCCACTACAGTCTTTCCACTATAGTCTGTCCACTTTAGTCTTTCCACTTTATTTTTTCCACTTTAGTCATTCCACTATAGTCTCCACCTTATTCTGTCCACTACAGTCTTTCCTCTATAGTCTTTCCACTATAGTCTGTCCACTTTAGTCTTTCCACTATAGTCTGTCCACTTCTGTCTTTCCACTTTAGTCTTTCCACTTTATTCTGTCCACTGCAGTGTGTACACTTTAGTCTGTCCACTGAGTCTTTCCACTTCAGTCTTTCCACTGTAGTCTGTCCACTTTAGTCTTTCCACTATAGTCTGTCCACTTCTGTCTTTCCACTTTAGTCTTTCCACTTTATTCTGTCCACTTCAGTGTGTACACTTTAGTTTGTCCACTGAGTCTTTCCACTTCAGTCTTTCCACTATAGTCTATCCACTTTAGTCTTTCCACTTTAGTCTTTCCACTATAGTCTTTCCACATCAGTTTGTCCACTTTAGTCTTTCCACTATAGTCTGTCCACTTTAGTCTTTCCACTATAGTCTTTCCACTATAGTCTGTCCACTTTAGTCTTTCCACTATAGTCTTTCCACTTTAGTCTTTCCACTTTAGTCTGTCCACTTTAGTCTTTCCACTATAGTCTGTCCACTTTAGTCTTTCCACTATAGTCCGTCCACTTTAGTCTTTCCACTTTAGTCTTTCCACTTTATTCTGTCCACTTTAGCCTTTCCACTATAGTCTGTCCACTTGAGTCTTTCCACTTTAGTCTTTCCACCTTACTCTCTCCACTTCAGTGTGTACACTTTAGTTTGTCCACTGAGTCTTTCCACTTCAGTCTTTCCACTATAGTCGGTCCACTTTAGTCTTTCCATTTCAGTCTTTCCACTATAGTCTGTCTACGTTAGTCTTTTCACTTTAGTCTTTCCACTATAGTCTCCACTTTATTCTGTCCACTACAGTCTTTCCACTTTAGTCTTTCCACTATTCTCTGTCCACTTTATTTTGTCCACTACAGTCTTTCCACTATAGTCTGTCCACTTTCGTCTTTCCAATTTAGTTTTTCCACTTTAGTCTGTCCACGTCAGTCTTTCCACTATAGTCTGTCCACTTTAGTCGTTCCACTTTAGTCTTTCCACTAAAGTCTCGACTTTATTCTGTCCACTACAGTCTTTCCACTATAGTCTGTCAACTTTAGTCTTTCCACTTTAGTCTTTCCACAATAGTCTCCTCTTTATTCTGTCCACTACAGTCTTTCCACTATTCTCTGGCCAATTTAGTCTTTCCACTTTAGTCTTTCCACTATAGTCTCCACTTTATTCTGTCCACTACATCTTTACAGACTATAGTCTTTACACTATAGTCTGTCCACTTTAGTCTTTCCACTATTCTCTGTCCACTTTTGTCTTTCCACTATACTCTCCACTTTATTCTGTCCACTACAGTCTTTCCACTATAGTCTTTCCACTATAGTCTGTCCACTTTAGTCTTTCCACTTTAGTCTTTCCACTTCAGTCTGTTCACTTTAGTCTTTCCACTATAGTCTGTCCACTTCAGTCTTTCCACTATTCTCTCTCCACTTTAGTCTTTCCACTATGACTAAAGTTTCCACTTTAGTCTTTCCACTTTATTCTATCAACTTCAGTGTGTACACTTCAGTCTGTCCACAGAGTCTTTCCACTTCAGTCTTTCCACTATAGTCTGTCCACTTTAGTCTTTCCACTATTCTCTGTCCACTACAGTCTGTCAACTTTAGTCTTTCCACTTTAGTCTTTCCACAATAGTCTCCTCTTTATTCTGTCCACTACAGTCTTTCCACTATTCTCTGGCCAATTTAGTCTTTCCACTTTAGTCTTTCCACTATAGTCTCCACTTTATTCTGTCCACTACATCTTTACAGACTATAGTCTTTACACTATAGTCTGTCCACTTTAGTCTTTCCACTATTCTCTGTCCACTTTTGTCTTTCCACTATACTCTCCACTTTATTCTGTCCACTACAGTCTTTCCACTATAGTCTTTCCACTATAGTCTGTCCACTTTAGTCTTTCCACTTTAGTCTTTCCACTTCAGTCTGTTCACTTTAGTCTTTCCACTATAGTCTGTCCACTTCAGTCTTTCCACTATTCTCTGTCCACTTTAGTCTTTCCACTATGACTAAAGTTTCCACTTTAGTCTTTCCACTTTATTCTATCAACTTCAGTGTGTACACTTCAGTCTGTCCACAGAGTCTTTCCACTTCAGTCTTTCCACTATAGTCTGTCCACTTTAGTCTTTCCACTATTCTCTGTCCACTTTAGTCTTTCCACTATAGTCTCCACTTTATTCTGTCCACTACAGTCTTTCCACTATAGTCTTTCCACTACAGTCTGTCCACTTTAGTCTTTCCACTTTAGTTTTTCCACTTTATTCTTTCCACTATAGTCTGTCCACTTTATTCTTTCCACTATTCTCTGTCCACTTTAGTCTTTCCACTATAGTCTCCACTTTATTCTGTCCACTAAAGTCTTTCCACTATAGACTTTCCACTATAGTCTATCCACTTCATTCTTTCCACTATAGTCTGTCCACTTTAGTCTTTCCACTTTAGTCTTTCCACTATAGTCTTTCCACATCAGTTTGTCCACTTTAGTCTTTCCACTATAGTCTGTCCACTTTAGTCTTTCCACTATAGTCTTTCCACTTTAGTCTGTCCACTTTAGCCTTTCCACTATAGTCTGTCCACTTGAGTCTTTCCACTTTAGTCTTTCCACCTTACTCTCTCCACTTCAGTGTGTACACTTTAGTTTGTCCACTGAGTCTTTCCACTTCAGTCTTTCCACTATAGTCTGTCCACTTTAGTCTTTCCATTTCAGTCTTTCCACTATAGTCTGTCCACTTTAGTCTTTTCACTTTAGTCTTTCCACTATAGTCTCCACTTCATTCTGTCCACTACAGTCTTTCCACTTTAGTCTTTCCACTATTCTCTGTCCACTTTATTTTGTCCACTACAGTCTTTCCACTATAGTCTGTCCACTTTCGTCTTTCCAATTTAGTTTTTCCACTTTAGTCAGTCCACGTCAGTCTTTCCACTATAGTCTGTCCACTTTAGTCTTTCCACTTTAGTCTTTCCACTAAAGTCTCGACTTTATTCTGTCCACTACAGTCTTTCCACTATAGTCTGTCAACTTTAGTCTTTCCACTTTAGTCTTTCCACTATAGTCTCCTCTTTATTCTGTCCACTACAGTCTTTCCACTATTCTCTGTCCAATTTAGTCTTTCCACTTTAGTCTTTCCACTATAGTCTCCACTTTATTCTGTCCACTACATCTTTACAGACTATAGTCTTTACACTATAGTCTGTGGTGGACAGAGAATAGTGGAAAGTGGAAAGTGTGGACAGAGAATAGTGGAAAGACTAAAGTGGACAGACTATAGTGGAAAGACTAAAGTGGACAGACTAAAGTGGAAACCCTAAAGTGGAAAGACTAAAGTGGACAGACTATATTGGAAAGACTATAGTGGAAAGACTGTAGTGGACAGAATAAAGTGGAGAGTATAGTGGAAAGACTAAAGTGGACAGAAAATAGTGGAAAGACTAAAGTGGACAGAGAATAGTGGAAAGACTAAAGTGGACAGACTAAAGTGGAAAGACTAAAGTTTAAAGACTAGAGTGGACAGACTATATTGGAAAGACTATAGTTGAAAGACTGTAGTGGACAGAATAAAGTGGAGAGTATAGTGGAAAGACTAAACTGGACAGAGAATAGTGGAAAGACTAAAGTAGACAGACTATAGTGGAAAGACTATAGTGGAAAGACTGTGGTGGAAAGACCACTATAGTCTGTCCACTTTAGTCTTTCCACTTTAGTATTTCCACTTTATTCTGTCCACTTCAGTGTGTACACTTTAGTCTGTCCACTGAGTCTTTCCACTTCAGTCTTGCCACTATAGTCTCCACTTTATTCTGTCCACTACAGTCTTTCCACTATAGTCTTTCCACTATAGTCTGTCCACTTTAGTCTTTCCACTTTAGTCTTTCCACTTTAGTCTGTCCACTTCAGTCTTTCCACTATAGTCTGTCCACTTTAGTCTGTCCACTTTAGTCTTTCCACTATAGTCTGTCCACTTTAGTCTTTCCACTATAGTCTGTCCACTTTAGTCTTTCCACTTTAGTCTTTCCACTTTAGTCTGTCCACTTTAGTCTTTCCACTATAGTCGGTATACTTTAGTTTTTCCACTTTAGTCTTTCCACTTTAGTCTTTCCACTTTAGTCTGTCCACTTTAGTCTTTCCACTATAGACTGTCCACTTTAGTCTTTCCATAATTCTCTGTCCACTTTAGTTTTTCCACTATAGTCTCCACTTTATTCTGTCCACTACAGTCTTTCCACTATAGTCTTTCCACTATAGTCTGTCCACTACAGTCTTTCCACTTTAGTCTTTCCACTTTAGTCTGTCCACTTTAGTCTTTCCACTTTAGTCTTTCCACTATAGTCTTTCCACATCAGTTTGTCCACTTTTGTCTTTCCACTATAGTCTGTCCACTTTAGTCTTTCCACT
>JAUPMV010000172.1:0-71204 GCA_030848855.1 Branchinecta sandiegonensis
AAGACTGAAGTGGACAGAATAAAGTGGAGACTATAGTGGAAAGACTATAGTGGAAAGACTAAACTGGACAGACTATAGTGGAAAGACTGAAGTGGACAGACTAAAGTGGAAAAACTATAGTGGAAAGACTAAAGTGGACAGACTATAGTGGAAAGACTATAGTGGAAAGACTCTAGTGGACAGAATAAAGTGGAGACTATAGTGGAAAGACTAAAGTGGACAGAGAATAGTGGAAAGACTAAAGTGGACAGACTATAGTGGAAAGACTATAATGGAAAGACTGTAGTAGACAGAATAAAGTGGAGACTATAGTGGAAAGACTAAAGTGGACAGAGAATAGTGGAAAGACTAAAGTGGACAGACTATAGTGGAAAGACTAAAGTGGACAGACTATGGTGGAAAGACTAAAGTGGAAAGACTAAAGTGGACAGACTATATTGGAAAGACTATAGTGGAAAGAATAAAGTGGACAGAGAATGGTGGAAAGACTAAAGTGGACAGACTAAAGTGGAGACTATAGTTGAAAAACTAAAGTGGAAAGACTAAAGTTGACAGAGAATAGTGGAAAGACTAAAGTGGAAAGACTATAGTGGACAGAATAAAGTGGAGACTATAGTGGAAAGAATAAAGTGGAAAGACTAAAGTTGACAGAGAATAGTGGAAAGACTAAGGTGGAAAGACTGTACTGGACAGAATACAGTGGAGACTATAGTGGAAAGAATAAAGTGGACAGAGAATAGTGGAAAGACTAAAGTGGACAGACTATAGTGGAAAGACTATAGTGGAAAGACTGTAGTGGACAGAATAAAGTGGAGACTATAGTGCAAAGACTAAATTGGAAAGACTAAAGTTGACAGAGAATAGTGGAAAGACTAAAGTGGAAAGACTGTAGTGGACAGAATAAAGTGGAGACTATAGTGGAAAGACTAAAGTGGAAAGACTACAGTGGACAGACTATAGTGGAAAGACTATAGTGGAAAGACTGTAGTGGACAGAATAAAGTGGAGACTATAGTGGAAAGACTAAAGTGGACAGAGAATACTGGAAAGACTAAAGTGGACAGACTATAGTGGAAAGACTATAGTGGAAAGACTGTACAGAATAAAGTGGAGACTATAGTGGAAAGACTAAAGTGGAAAGATTAAAGTGGACAGACTATAGTGGAAAGACTAAAGTGGACAGACTATAGTGGAAAGACTAAAGTGGACAGACTAAAGTAAAAAGACTAAAGTGGAAAGACTAAAGTGGACAGACTATAGTGGAAAGACTATAGTGGAAAGACTAAGTGGACAGACTAAAGCGGAAAGACTAAAGTGGAAAGACTAAAGTGGACAGACTATAGTGGAAAGACTAAAGTGGACAGACCAAAGTGGAAAGACTAAAGTGGAAAGACTAAAGTGGACAGACTATAGTGGAAAGACTATAGTGGAAAAACTGTAGTGGACAGAATAAAGTGTAGACTGTAGTGGAAAGACTAAAGGGGAAAGAGAATAGTGGAAAGACTAAAGTGGACAGTCTATAGTGGAAAGACTAAAGTGGACAGACTAAAGTGGAAAGACTAAAGTGGAAAGACTAAAGTGGACAGACTATAGTGGAAAGACTATAGTGGAAAGACTAAAGTGGAAAGACTAAAGTGGAAAGACTAAAGTGGACAGACTATAGTGGAAAGAATAAAGTGGACAGACTATACTGGAAAGACTAAAGTGGACAGACTAAAGTGGAAAGACTAAAGTGGAAAGACTAAAGTGGACAGAAGATAGTGGAAATGACTAAAGTGGAAAGACTAAACTGGAAAGAGTAGAGTGGACCGACTAAAGTGGAAAGACTAAAGTGGACAGACTCTAGTGGAAAGACTGAAGCGGAAAGACTAAAGTGGACAGAGAGTAGTGGAAAGACTAAAGTGGACAGACTATAGTGGAAAGACTAAAGTGGAAAGAAAGTGGAAAGACTATAGTGGAAAGACTGTAGTGGACAGAATAAAGTGGAGACTATAGTGGAAAGACTAAAGTGGACAGAGAATAGTGGAAAGACTAAAGTGGAAAGACTATAATGGAAAGACTATAGTGGAAAGACTGTAGTGGACAGAATAAAGTGGAGACTATAGTGGAAAGACTAAAGTGGAAAGACTAAAGTGGACAGAGAGTAGTGGAAAGACTGAAGTGGACAGCATAAAGTGGAGAAACTAAAGTGGAAAGACTAAAGTGGACAGACTATAGTGAAAAGACTATAGTGGAAAGACTGTAGTGTACAGAATAAAGTGGAGGCAATAGTGGAAAGACTAAAGTTGAAAGACTAAAGTGGACAGACTCTAGTGGAAAGACTAAGTGGACAGACTAAAGCGGTAAGACTAAAGTGGAAAGACTAAAGTGGACAGACTATAGTGGAAAGACTAAAGTGGACAGACTAAAGTGGAAAGACTAAAGTGGAAAGACTATAGTGGAAAGACTAAAGTGGACAGACTAAAGTGGAAAGACTAAAGTGGACAGACTATAGTGGAAACACTATAGTGGAAAGACTAAGTGGACAGACTAAAGCGGAAAGACTAAAGTGGAAAGACTAAAGTGGACAGACTATAGTGGAAAGACTAAAGTGGACAGACCAAAGTGGAAAGACTAAAGTGGAAAGACTAAAGTGGACAGACTATAGTGGAAAGACTATAGTGGAAAAACTGTAGTGGACAGAAAAAAGTGTAGACTGTAGTGGAAAGACTAAAGGAGAAAGAGAATAGTGGAAAGACTAAAGTGGACAGTCTATAGTGGAAAGACTAAAGTGGACAGACTAAAGTGGAAAGACTAAAGTGGAAAGACTAAAGTGGACAGACTATAGTGGAAAGACTATAGTGGAAAGACTGTAGTGGACAGAATAAAGTGGAGGCTATAGTGGAAAGACTAAAGTGGAAAGACTAAAGTGGACAGACTATAGTGGAAAGAATAAAGTGGACAGACTATACTGGAAAGACTAAAGTGGACAGACTAAAGTGGAAAGACTAAAGTGGAAAGACTAAAGTGGACAGAAGATAGTGGAAATGACTAAAGTGGAAAGACTAAAGTGGAAAGAGTAGAGTGGACAGACTAAAGTGGAAAGACTAAAATGGACAGACTCTAGTGGAAAGACTGAAGCGGAAAGACTAAAGTGGACAGAGAGTAGTGGAAAGACTAAAGTGGACAGACTATAGTGGAAAGACTAAAGTGGAAAGAAAGTGGAAAGACTATAGTGGAAAGACTGTAGTGGACAGAATAAAGTGGAGACTATAGTGGAAAGACTAAAGTGGACAGAGAATAGTGGAAAGACTAAAGTGGACAGACTATAATGGAAAGACTATAGTGGAAAGACTGTAGTGGACAGAATAAAGTGGAGACTATAGTGGAAAGACTAAAGTGGAAAGACTAAAGTGGACAGAGAGTAGTGGAAAGACTGTAGTGTACAGAATAAAGTGCAGGCAATAGTGGAAAGACTAAAGTGGACGGACTAAAGTGGACAGAGAATAGTGGAAAGACTAAAGTGGACAGACTATAGTGGAAATACTATAGTGGAAAGACTGTAGTGGACAGAATAAAGTGGAGACTATAGTGGAAAGACTAAAGTGGAAAGACTAAACTGGACAGACTATAGTGGAAAGACTGAAGTGGACAGACTAAAGTGGAAAAACTAAAGTGGAAAGACTAAAGTGGACAGACTATAGTGGAAAGACTATAGTGGAAAGACTGTAGTGGACAGAATAAAGTGGAGACTATAGTGGAAAGACTAAAGTGGACAGAGAATAGTGGAAAGACTAAAGTGGACAGACTATAGTGGAAAGACTATAGTGGAAAGACTGTAGTAGACAGAATAAAGTGGAGACTATAGTGGAAAAACTGAAGTGGACAGAGAATAGTGGAAAGACTAAAGTGGACAGACTAAGGTGGAAAGACTAAAGTGGAAAGACTGAAGTGGACAGACTATAGTGGAAAGACTATAGTGGAAAGACTGTAGTGGACAGAATAAAGTGGAGACTATAGTGGAAAGACTAAAGTGGACAGAGAATAGTGGAAAGACTAAAGTGGACAGACTATAGTGGAAAGACTAAAGTGGACAGACTAAAGTGGAAAGACTAAAGTGGAAAGACTAAAGTGGACAGACTATAGTGGAAAGACTAAAGTGGAAAGACTAACTGGACAGAGTAAAGCGGAAAGACTAAAGTGGAAAGACTAAAGTGGACAGACTATAGTGGGAAGATTAAAGTGGAAAGACTAAAGTGGACAGACTATAGTGGAAAGACTATAGTGGAAAGACTGTAGTGGACAGAATAAAGTGGAGACTATAGTGGAAAGACTAAAGTGGATAGACTAACCTGGACAGACTATAGTGGAAAGACTGAAGTGGACAGACTAAAGTGGAAAAACTAAAGTGGAAAGACTTAAATGGACAGACTATAGTGGAAAGACTATAGTGGAAAGACTGTAGTGGACAGAATAAAGTGGAGACTATAGTGGAAAGACTAAAGTGGACAGAGAATAGTGGAAAGACTAAAGTGGACAGACTATAGTGGAAAGACTAAAGTGGACAGAGAATATTGGAAAGACTAAAGTGGACAGACTATAGTGGAAAGACTATAGTGGAAAGACTGTAGTGGACAGAATAAAGTGGAGACTATAGTGGAAAGACTAAAGTGGAAAGACTAAAGTGGACAGACTATAGTGGAAAGACTATAGTGGAAAGACTGTAGTGGACAGAATAAAGTGGAGACTATAGTGGAAAGACTAAAGTTGACAGAGAATAGTGGAAAGACTAAAGTGGATAGACTTTAGTGGAAAGACTATAGTGGAAAGACTGTAGTGGACAGAATAAAGTGGAGACTATAGTGGAAAGACTAAAGTGGAAAGACTAAAGTGGACAGAGAATAGTGGAAAGACTAAAGTGGACAGACTATAATGGAAAGACTATAGTGGAAAGACTGTAGTGGACAGAAAAAAGTGGAGACTATAGTGGAAAGACTAAAGTGGACAGAGAATAGTGGAAAGACTAAAGTGGACAGACTACAGTGGAAAGACTAAAGTGGACAGACTATAGTGGAAAGACTAAAGTGGACAGACTAAGGTGGAAAGACTAAAGTGGAGAGACTAAAGTAGACAGACTATATTTAAAGACTATAGTGGAAAGACTGTAGTGGACAGAATAAAGTGGAGACTATAGTGGAAAGACTAAAGTTGACAGAGAATAGTGGAAAGACTAAAGTGGATAGACTTTAGTGGAAAGACTATAGTGGAAAGACTGTAGTGGACATAATAAAGTGGAGACTATAGTGGAAAGACTAAAGTGGCAAGACTAAAGTGGACAGAGAATAGTGGAAAGACTAAAGTGGACAGACTATAATGGAAAGACTATAGTGGAAAGACTGTAGTGGACAGAATAAAGTGGAGACTATAGTGGAAAGACTAAAGTGGAAAGACTAAAGTTGACAAAGAATAGTGGAAAGACTAAAGTGGATAGACTTTAGTGGAAAGACTATAGTGGAAAGACTGTAGTGGACAGAATAAAGTGGAGACTATAGTGGAAAGACTAAAGTGGAAAGACTAAATTGGACAGACTATAGTGGAAAGACTGAAGTGGACAGACTAAAGTGGAAAAACTAAAGTGGAAAGACTAAAGTGGACAAACTATAGTGGAAAGACTATAGTGGAAAGACTGTAGTGGACAGAATAAAGTGGAGACTATAGTGGAAAGACTACAGTGGACAGACTATAGTAGAAAGACTATAGTGGAAAGACCGTAGTGGACAGAATAAAGTGGAGACTATAGTGGAAAGACTGAAGTGGAAAGACTAAAGTTGACAGAGAAAAGTGGAAAGACTAAAGTGGATAGACTTTAGTGGAAAGACTATAGTGGAAAGACTGTAGTGGACAGAATAAAGTGGAGACTATAGTGGAAAGACTATAGTGGAAAGACTAAACTGGACAGACTATATTGGAAAGACTGAAGTGGACAGACTAAAGTGGAAAAACTAAAGTGGAAAGACTAAAGTGGACAGACTATAGTGGAAAGACTATAGTGGAAAGACTCTAGTGGACAGAATAAAGTGGAGACTATAGTGGAAAGACTAAAGTGGACAGAGAATAGTGGAAAGACTAAAGTGGACAGACTATAGTGGAAAGACTATAGTGGAAAGACTGTAGTAGACAGAATAAAGTGGAGACTATAATGGAAAGACTAAAGTGGACAGAGAATAGTGGAAAGACTAAAGTGGACAGACTATAGTGGAAAGACTAAAGTGGACAGACTATGGTGGAAAGACTAAAGTGGAAAGACTAAAGTGGACAGACTATATTGGAAAGACTATAGTGGAAAGAATAAAGTGGACAGAGAATGGTGGAAAGACTAAAGTGGACAGACTAAAGTGGAGACTATAGTTGAAAAACTAAAGTGGAAAGACTAAAGTTGACAGAGAATAGTGGAAAGACTAAGGTGGAAAGACTGTACTGGACAGAATACAGTGGAGACTATAGTGGAAAGAATAAAGTGGACAGAGAATAGTGGAAAGACTAAAGTGGACAGACTATAGTGGAAAGACTATAGTGGAAAGACTGTAGTGGACAGAATAAAGTGGAGACTATAGTGGAAAGACTAAATTGGAAAGACTAAAGTTGACAGAGAATAGTGGAAAGACTAAAGTGGAAAGACTGTAGTGGACAGAATAAAGTGGAGACTATAGTGGAAAGACTAAAGTGGAAAGACTACAGTGGACAGACTATAGTGGAAAGACTATAGTGGAAAGACTGTAGTGGACAGAATAAAGTGGAGACTATAGTGGAAAGACTAAAGTGGACAGAGAATAGTGGAAAGACTAAAGTGGACAGACTATAGTGGAAAGACTATAGTGGAAAGACTGTAGTGGACAGAATAAAGTGGTGACTATAGTGGAAAGACTAAATTGGAAAGACTAAAGTGGACAGAGAATAGTGGAAAGACTAAAGTGGACAGAGAATAGTGGAAAGACTAAAGTGGACAGACTATAGTGGAAAGACTATAGTGGAAAGACTGTACAGAATAAAGTGGAGACTATAGTGGAAAGACTAAAGTGGAAAGATTAAAGTGGACAGACTATAGTGGAAAGACTAAAGTGGACAGACTATAGTGGAAAGACTAAAGTGGACAGACTAAAGTGAAAAGACTAAAGTGGAAAGACTAAAGTGGACAGACTATAGTGGAAAGACTATAGTGGAAAGACTAAGTGGACAGACTAAAGCGGAAAGACTAAAGTGGAAAGACTAAAGTGGACAGACTATAGTGGAAAGACTAAAGTGGACAGACCAAAGTGGAAAGACTAAAGTGGAAAGACTAAAGTGGACAGACTATAGTGGAAAGACTATAGTGGAAAAACTGTAGTGGACAGAATAAAATGTAGACTGTAGTGGAAAGACTAAAGGGGAAAGAGAATAGTGGAAAGACTAAAGTGGACAGTCTATAGTGGAAAGACTAAAGTGGACAGACTAAAGTGGAAAGACTAAAGTGGAAAGAATAAAGTGGACAGACTATAGTGGAAAGACTATAGTGGAAAGACTAAAGTGGAAAGACTAAAGTGGAAAGACTAAAGTGGACAGACTATAGTGGAAAGAATAAAGTGGACAGACTATACTGGAAAGACTAAAGTGGACAGACTAAAGTGGAAAGACTAAAGTGGAAAGACTAAAGTGGACAGAAGATAGTGGAAATGACTAAAGTGGAAAGACTAAACTGGAAAGAGTAGAGTGGACCGACTAAAGTGGAAAGACTAAAGTGGACAGACTCTAGTGGAAAGACTGAAGCGGAAAGACTAAAGTGGACAGAGAGTAGTGGAAAGACTAAAGTGGACAGACTATAGTGGAAAGACTAAAGTGGAAAGAAAGTGGAAAGACTATAGTGGAAAGACTGTAGTGGACAGAATAAAGTGGAGACTATAGTGGAAAGACTAAAGTGGACAGAGAATAGTGGAAAGACTAAAGTGGAAAGACTATAATGGAAAGACTATAGTGGAAAGACTGTAGTGGACAGAATAAAGTGGAGACTATAGTGGAAAGACTAAAGTGGAAAGACTAAAGTGGACAGAGAGTAGTGGAAAGACTGAAGTGGACAGCATAAAGTGGAGAAACTAAAGTGGAAAGACTAAAGTGGACAGACTATAGTGAAAAGACTATAGTGGAAAGACTGTAGTGTACAGAATAAAGTGGAGGCAATAGTGGAAAGACTAAAGTTGACAGACTAAAGTGGACAGACTCTAGTGGAAAGACTAAGTGGACAGACTAAAGCGGTAAGACTAAAGTGGAAAGACTAAAGTGGACAGACTATAGTGGAAAGAATAAAGTGGACAGACTAAAGTGGAAAGACTAAAGTGGAAAGACTATAGTGGAAAGACTAAAGTGGACAGACTAAAGTGGAAAGACTAAAGTGGACAGACTATAGTGGAAACACTATAGTGGAAAGACTAAGTGGACAGACTAAAGCGGAAAGACTAAAGTGGAAAGACTAAAGTGGACAGACTATAGTGGAAAGACTAAAGTGGACAGACCAAAGTGGAAAGACTAAAGTGGAAAGACTAAAGTGGACAGACTATAGTGGAAAGACTATAGTGGAAAAACTGTAGTGGACAGAATAAAGTGTAGACTGTAGTGGAAAGACTAAAGGAGAAAGAGAATAGTGGAAAGACTAAAGTGGAAAGATTAAAGTGGACAGACTATAGTGGAAAGACTAAAGTGGACAGACTATAGTGGAAAGACTAAAGTGGACAGACTAAAGTGAAAAGACTAAAGTGGAAAGACTAAAGTGGACAGACTATAGTGGAAAGACTATAGTGGAAAGACTAAGTAGACAGACTAAAGCGGAAAGACTAAAGTGGAAAGACTAAAGTGGACAGACTATAGTGGAAAGACTAAAGTGGACAGACCAAAGTGGAAAGACTAAAGTGGAAAGACTAAAGTGGACAGACTATAGTGGAAAGACTATAGTGGAAAAACTGTAGTGGACAGAATAAAGTGTAGACTGTAGTGGAAAGACTAAAGGGGAAAGAGAATAGTGGAAAGACTAAAGTGGACAGTCTATAGTGGAAAGACTAAAGTGGACAGACTAAAGTGGAAAGACTAAAGTGGACAGACTATAGTGGAAAGAATAAAGTGGACAGACTATACTGGAAAGACTAAAGTGGACAGACTAAAGTGGAAAGACTAAAGTGGACAGAAGATAGTGGAAATGACTAAAGTGGAAAGACTAAACTGGAAAGAGTAGAGTGGACCGACTAAAGTGGAAAGACTAAAGTGGACAGACTCTAGTGGAAAGACTGAAGCGGAAAGACTAAAGTGGACAGAGAGTAGTGGAAAGACTAAAGTGGACAGACTATAGTGGAAAGACTAAAGTGGAAAGAAAGTGGAAAGACTATAGTGGAAAGACTGTAGTGGACAGAATAAAGTGGAGACTATAGTGGAAAGACTAAAGTGGAAAGAGAATAGTGGAAAGACTAAAGTGGAAAGACTATAATGGAAAGACTATAGTGGAAAGACTGTAGTGGACAGAATAAAGTGGAGACTATAGTGGAAAGACTAAAGTGGAAAGACTAAAGTGGACAGAGAGTAGTGGAAAGACTGAAGTGGACAGCATAAAGTGGAGAAACTAAAGTGGAAAGACTAAAGTGGACAGACTATAGTGAAAAGACTATAGTGGAAAGACTGTAGTGTACAGAATAAAGTGGAGGCAATAGTGGAAAGACTAAAGTTGACAGACTAAAGTGGACAGACTCTAGTGGAAAGACTAAGTGGACAGACTAAAGCGGTAAGACTAAAGTGGAAAGACTAAAGTGGACAGACTATAGTGGAAAGACTAAAGTGGACAGACTAAAGTGGAAAGACTAAAGTGGAAACACTATAGTGGAAAGACTAAAGTGGACAGACTAAAGTGGAAAGACTAAAGTGGACAGACTATAGTGGAAACACTATAGTGGAAAGACTAAGTGGACAGACTAAAGCGGAAAGACTAAAGTGGAAAGACTAAAGTGGACAGACTATAGTGGAAAGACTAAAGTGGACAGACCAAAGTGGAAAGACTAAAGTGGAAAGACTAAAGTGGACAGACTATAGTGGAAAGACTATAGTGGAAAAACTGTAGTGGACAGAATAAAGTGTAGACTGTAGTGGAAAGACTAAAGGAGAAAGAGAATAGTGGAAAGACTAAAGTGGACAGTCTATAGTGGAAAGACTAAAGTGGACAGACTAAAGTGGAAAGACTAAAGTGGAAAGACTAAAGTGGACAGACTATAGTGGAAAGACTATAGTGGAAAGACTGTAGTGGACAGAATAAAGTGGAGGCTATAGTGGAAAGACTAAAGTGGAAAGACTAAAGTGGACAGACTATAGTGGAAAGAATAAAGTGGACAGACTATACTGGAAAGACTAAAGTGGACAGACTAAAGTGGAAAGACTAAAGTGGAAAGACTAAAGTGGACAGAAGATAGTGGAAATGACTAAAGTGGAAAGACTAAAGTGGAAAGAGTAGAGTGGACAGACTAAAGTGGAAAGACTAAAGTGGACAGACTCTAGTGGAAAGACTGAAGCGGAAAGACTAAAGTGGACAGAGAGTAGTGGAAAGACTAAAGTGGACAGACTATAGTGGAAAGACTAAAGTGGAAAGAAAGTGGAAAGACTATAGTGGAAAGACTGTAGTGGACAGAATAAAGTGGAGACTATAGTGGAAAGACTAAAGTGGACAGAGAATAGTGGAAAGACTAAAGTGGACAGACTATAATGGAAAGACTATAGTGGAAAGACTGTAGTGGACAGAATTAAGTGGAGACTATAGTGGAAAGACTAAAGTGGAAAGACTAAAGTGGACAGAGAGTAGTGGAAAGACTGTAGTGTACAGAATAAAGTGGAGGCAATAGTGGAAAGACTAAAGTGGACAGACTAAAGTGGACAGAGAATAGTGGAAAGACTAAAGTGGACAGACTATAGTGGAAATACTATAGTGGAAAGACTGTAGTGGACAGAATAAAGTGGAGACTATAGTGGAAAGACTAAAGTGGAAAGACTAAAGTTGACAGAGAATAGTGGAAAGACTAAAGTGGATAGACTTTAGTGGAAAGACTATAGTGGAAAGACTGTAGTGGACAGAATAAAGTGGAGACTATAGTGGAAAGACTAAAGTGGAAAGACTAAACTGGACAGACTATAGTGGAAAGACTGAAGTGGACAGACTAAAGTGGAAAAACTAAAGTGGAAAGACTAAAGTGGACAGACTATAGTGGAAAGACTATAGTGGAAAGACTGTAGTGGACAGAATAAAGTGGAGACTATAGTGGAAAGACTAAAGTGGACAGAGAATAGTGGAAAGACTAAAGTGGACAGACTATAGTGGAAAGACTATAGTGGAAAGACTGTAGTAGACAGAATAAAGTGGAGACTATAGTGGAAAGACTGAAGTGGACAGAGAATAGTGGAAAGACTAAAGGGGACAGACTAAGGTGGAAAGACTAAAGTGGAAAGACTGAAGTGGACAGACTATAGTGGAAAGACTGTAGTGGAAAGACTGTAGTGGACAGAATAAAGTGGAGACTATAGTGGAAAGACTAAAGTGGACAGAGAATAGTGGAAAGACTAAAGTGGACAGACTATAGTGGAAAGACTAAAGTGGACAGACTAAAGTGGAAAGACTAAAGTGGAAAGACTAAAGTGGACAGACTATAGTGGAAAGACTAAAGTGGAAAGACTAACTGGACAGAGTAAAGCGGAAAGACTAAAGTGGAAAGACTAAAGTGGACAGACTATAGTGGAAAGATTAAAGTGGAAAGACTAAAGTGGACAGACTATAGTGGAAAGACTATAGTGGAAAGACTGTAGTGGACAGAATAAAGTGGAGACTATAGTGGAAAGACTAAAGTGGATAGACTAACCTGGACAGACTATAGTGGAAAGACTGAAGTGGACAGACTAAAGTGGAAAAACTAAAGTGGAAAGACTTAAATGGACAGACTATAGTGGAAAGACTATAGTGGAAAGACTGTAGTGGACAGAATAAAGTGGAGACTATAGTGGAAAGACTAAAGTGGACAGAGAATATTGGAAAGACTAGAGTGGACAGACTATAGTGGAAAGACTATAGTGGAAAGACTGTAGTGGACAGAATAAAGTGGAGACTATAGTGGAAAGACTAAAGTGGAAAGACTAAAGTGGACAGACTATAGTGGAAAGACTATAGTGGAAAGACTGTAGTGGACAGAATAAAGTGGAGACTATAGTGGAAAGACTAAAGTTGACAGAGAATAGTGGAAAGACTAAAGTGGATAGACTTTAGTGGAAAGACTATAGTGGAAAGACTGTAGTGGACAGAATAAAGTGGAGACTATAGTGGAAAGACTAAAGTGGAAAGACTAAAGTGGACAGAGAATAGTGGAAAGACTAAAGTGGACAGACTATAATGGAAAGACTATAGTGGAAAGACTGTAGTGGACAGAATAAAGTGGAGACTATAGTGGAAAGACTAAAGTGGACAGAGAATAGTGGAAAGACTAAAGTGGACAGACTATAGTGGAAAGATTAAAGTGGACAGACTATAGTGGAAAGACTAAAGTGGACAGACTAAGGTGGAAAGACTAAAGTGGAGAGACTAAAGTAGACAGACTATATTTAAAGACTATAGTGGAAAGACTGTAGTGGACAGAATAAAGTGGAGACTATAGTGGAAAGACTAAAGTTGACAGAGAATAGTGGAAAGACTAAAGTGGATAGACTTTAGTGGAAAGACTATAGTGGAAAGACTGTAGTGGACATAATAAAGTGGAGACTATAGTGGAAAGACTAAAGTAGCAAGACTAAAGTGGACAGAGAATAGTGGAAAGACTAAAGTGGACAGACTATAATGGAAAGACTATAGTGGAAAGACTGTAGTGGACAGAATAAAGTGGAGACTATAGTGGAAAGACTAAAGTGGAAAGACTAAAGTTGACAGAGAATAGTGGAAAGACTAAAGTGGAAAGACTGTAGTGGACAGAATAAATTGGAGACTATAGTGGAAAGACTAAAGTGGAAAGACTACAGTGGACAGACTATGGTGGAAAGACTATAGTGGAAAGACTATAGTGGACAGAATAAAGTGGAGACTATAGTGGAAAGACTAAAGTGGACAGAGAATAGTGGAAAGACTAAAGTGGACAGACTATAGTGGAAAGACTATAGTGGAAAGACTGTAGTGGACAGAATAAAGTGGTGACTTTAGTGGAAAGACTAAATTGGAAAGACTAAAGTGGACAGAGAATAGTGGAAAGACTAAAGTGGACAGAGAATAGTGGAAAGACTAAAGTGGACAGACTATAGTGGAAAGACTATAGTTGAAAGACTGTACAGAATAAAGTGGAGACTATAATGGAAAGACTAAAGTGGAAAGATTAAAGTGGACAGACTATAGTTGAAAGACTAAAGTGGACAGACTATAGTGGAAAGACTAAAGTGGACAGACTAAAGTGGAAAGATAAAGTGGACTCTAGTGGAAAGACTGAAGCGGAAAGACTAAAGTGGACAGAGAGTAGTGGAAAGACTAAAGTGGACAGACTATAGTGGAAAGACTAAAGTGGAAAGAAAGTGGAAAGACTATAGTGGAAAGACTGTAGTGGACAGAATAAAGTGGAGACTATAGTGGAAAGACTAAAGTGGAAAGAGAATAGTGGAAAGACTAAAGTGGAAAGACTATAATGGAAAGACTATAGTGGAAAGACTGTAGTGGACAGAATAAAGTGGAGACTATAGTGGAAAGACTAAAGTGGAAAGACTAAAGTGGACAGAGAGTAGTGGAAAGACTGAAGTGGACAGCATAAAGTGGAGAAACTAAAGTGGAACGACTAAAGTGGACAGACTATAGTGAAAAGACTATAGTGGAAAGACTGTAGTGTACAGAATAAAGTGGAGGCAATAGTGGAAAGACTAAAGTTGACAGACTAAAGTGGACAGACTCTAGTGGAAAGACTAAGTGGACAGACTAAAGCGGTAAGACTAAAGTGGAAAGACTAAAGTGGACAGACTATAGTGGAAAGACTAAAGTGGACAGACTAAAGTGGAAAGACTAAAGTGGAAAGACTATAGTGGAAAGACTAAAGTGGACAGACTAAAGTGGAAAGACTAAAGTGGACAGACTATAGTGGAAACACTATAGTGGAAAGACTAAGTGGACAGACTAAAGCGGAAAGACTAAAGTGGAAAGACTAAAGTGGACAGACTATAGTGGAAAGACTAAAGTGGACAGACCAAAGTGGAAAGACTAAAGTGGAAAGACTAAAGTGGACAGACTATAGTGGAAAGACTATAGTGGAAAAACTGTAGTGGACAGAATAAAGTGTAGACTGTAGTGGAAAGACTAAAGGAGAAAGAGAATAGTGGAAAGACTAAAGTGGACAGTCTATAGTGGAAAGACTAAAGTGGACAGACTAAAGTGGAAAGACTAAAGTGGAAAGACTAAAGTGGACAGACTATAGTGGAAAGACTATAGTGGAAAGACTGTAGTGGACAGAATAAAGTGGAGGCTATAGTGGAAAGACTAAAGTGGAAAGACTAAAGTGGACAGACTATAGTGGAAAGAATAAAGTGGACAGACTATACTGGAAAGACTAAAGTGGACAGACTAAAGTGGAAAGACTAAAGTGGAAAGACTAAAGTGGACAGAAGATAGTGGAAATGACTAAAGTGGAAAGACTAAAGTGGAAAGAGTAGAGTGGACAGACTAAAGTGGAAAGACTAAAGTGGACAGACTCTAGTGGAAAGACTGAAGCGGAAAGACTAAAGTGGACAGAGAGTAGTGGAAAGACTAAAGTGGACAGACTATAGTGGAAAGACTAAAGTGGAAAGAAAGTGGAAAGACTATAGTGGAAAGACTGTAGTGGACAGAATAAAGTGGAGACTATAGTGGAAAGACTAAAGTGGACAGAGAATAGTGGAAAGACTAAAGTGGACAGACTATAATGGAAAGACTATAGTGGAAAGACTGTAGTGGACAGAATTAAGTGGAGACTATAGTGGAAAGACTAAAGTGGAAAGACTAAAGTGGACAGAGAGTAGTGGAAAGACTGTAGTGTACAGAATAAAGTGGAGGCAATAGTGGAAAGACTAAAGTGGACAGACTAAAGTGGACAGAGAATAGTGGAAAGACTAAAGTGGACAGACTATAGTGGAAATACTATAGTGGAAAGACTGTAGTGGACAGAATAAAGTGGAGACTATAGTGGAAAGACTAAAGTGGAAAGACTAAAGTTGACAGAGAATAGTGGAAAGACTAAAGTGGATAGACTTTAGTGGAAAGACTATAGTGGAAAGACTGTAGTGGACAGAATAAAGTGGAGACTATAGTGGAAAGACTAAAGTGGAAAGACTAAACTGGACAGACTATAGTGGAAAGACTGAAGTGGACAGACTAAAGTGGAAAAACTAAAGTGGAAAGACTAAAGTGGACAGACTATAGTGGAAAGACTATAGTGGAAAGACTGTAGTGGACAGAATAAAGTGGAGACTATAGTGGAAAGACTAAAGTGGACAGAGAATAGTGGAAAGACTAAAGTGGACAGACTATAGTGGAAAGACTATAGTGGAAAGACTGTAGTAGACAGAATAAAGTGGAGACTATAGTGGAAAGACTGAAGTGGACAGAGAATAGTGGAAAGACTAAAGTGGACAGACTAAGGTGGAAAGACTAAAGTGGAAAGACTGAAGTGGACAGACTATAGTGGAAAGACTGTAGTGGAAAGACTGTAGTGGACAGAATAAAGTGGAGACTATAGTGGAAAGACTAAAGTGGACAGAGAATAGTGGAAAGACTAAAGTGGACAGACTATAGTGGAAAGACTAAAGTGGACAGACTAAAGTGGAAAGACTAAAGTGGAAAGACTAAAGTGGACAGACTATAGTGGAAAGACTAAAGTGGAAAGACTAACTGGACAGAGTAAAGCGGAAAGACTAAAGTGGAAAGACTAAAGTGGACAGACTATAGTGGAAAGATTAAAGTGGAAAGACTAAAGTGGACAGACTATAGTGGAAAGACTATAGTGGAAAGACTGTAGTGGACAGAATAAAGTGGAGACTATAGTGGAAAGACTAAAGTGGATAGACTAACCTGGACAGACTATAGTGGAAAGACTGAAGTGGACAGACTAAAGTGGAAAAACTAAAGTGGAAAGACTTAAATGGACAGACTATAGTGGAAAGACTATAGTGGAAAGACTGTAGTGGACAGAATAAAGTGGAGACTATAGTGGAAAGACTAAAGTGGACAGAGAATATTGGAAAGACTAAAGTGGACAGACTATAGTGGAAAGACTATAGTGGAAAGACTGTAGTGGACAGAATAAAGTGGAGACTATAGTGGAAAGACTAAAGTGGAAAGACTAAAGTGGACAGACTATAGTGGAAAGACTATAGTGGAAAGACTGTAGTGGACAGAATAAAGTGGAGACTATAGTGGAAAGACTAAAGTTGACAGAGAATAGTGGAAAGACTAAAGTGGATAGACTTTAGTGGAAAGACTATAGTAGAAAGACTGTAGTGGACAGAATAAAGTGGAGACTATAGTGGAAAGACTAAAGTGGAAAGACTAAAGTGGACAGAGAATAGTGGAAAGACTAAAGTGGACAGACTATAATGGAAAGACTATAGTGGAAAGACTGTAGTGGACAGAATAAAGTGGAGACTATAGTGGAAAGACTAAAGTGGACAGAGAATAGTGGAAAGACTAAAGTGGACAGACTATAGTGGAAAGATTAAAGTGGACAGACTATAGTGGAAAGACTAAAGTGGACAGACTAAGGTGGAAAGACTAAAGTGGAGAGACTAAAGTAGACAGACTATATTTAAAGACTATAGTGGAAAGACTGTAGTGGACAGAATAAAGTGGAGACTATAGTGGAAAGACTAAAGTTGACAGAGAATAGTGGAAAGACTAAAGTGGATAGACTTTAGTGGAAAGACTATAGTGGAAAGACTGTAGTGGACATAATAAAGTGGAGACTATAGTGGAAAGACTAAAGTAGCAAGACTAAAGTGGACAGAGAATAGTGGAAAGACTAAAGTGGACAGACTATAATGGAAAGACTATAGTGGAAAGACTGTAGTGGACAGAATAAAGTGGAGACTATAGTGGAAAGACTAAAGTGGAAAGACTAAAGTTGACAGAGAATAGTGGAAAGACTAAAGTGGAAAGACTGTAGTGGACAGAATAAATTGGAGACTATAGTGGAAAGACTAAAGTGGAAAGACTACAGTGGACAGACTATGGTGGAAAGACTATAGTGGAAAGACTATAGTGGACAGAATAAAGTGGAGACTATAGTGGAAAGACTAAAGTGGACAGAGAATAGTGGAAAGACTAAAGTGGACAGACTATAGTGGAAAGACTATAGTGGAAAGACTGTAGTGGACAGAATAAAGTGGTGACTTTAGTGGAAAGACTAAATTGGAAAGACTAAAGTGGACAGAGAATAGTGGAAAGACTAAAGTGGACAGAGAATAGTGGAAAGACTAAAGTGGACAGACTATAGTGGAAAGACTATAGTTGAAAGACTGTACAGAATAAAGTGGAGACTATAATGGAAAGACTAAAGTGGAAAGATTAAAGTGGACAGACTATAGTTGAAAGACTAAAGTGGACAGACTATAGTGGAAAGACTAAAGTGGACAGACTAAAGTGAAAAGACTAAAGTGGAAAGACTAAAGTGGACAGACTATAGTGGAAAGACTATAGTGGAAAGACTAAGTGGACAGACTAAAGCGGAAAGACTAAAGTGGAAAGACTAAAGTGGACAGACTATAGTGGAAAGACTAAAGTGGACAGACCAAAGTGGAAAGACTAAAGTGGAAAGACTAAAGTGGACAGACTATAGTGGAAAGACTATAGTGGAAAAACTGTAGTGGACAGAATAAAGTGTAGACTGTAGTGGAAAGACTAAAGGGGAAAGAGAATAGTGGAAAGACTAAAGTGGACAGTCTATAGTGGAAAGACTAAAGTGGACAGACTAAAGTGGAAAGACTAAAGTGGAAAGACTAAAGTGGACAGACTATAGTGGAAAGACTATAGTGGAAAGACTAAAGTGGAAAGACTAAAGTGGAATCACTAAAGTGGACAGACTATAGTGGAAAGACTAAAGTGGACAGACTAAAGTGGAAAGACTAAAGTGGAAAGACTAAAGTGGACAGAAGATAATGGAAATGACTAAAGTGGAAAGACTAAACTGGAAAGAGTAGAGTGGACCGACTAAAGTGGAAAGACTAAAGTGGACAGACTCTAGTGGAAAGACTGAAGCGGAAAGACTAAAGTGGACAGAGAGTAGTGGAAAGACTAAAGTGGACAGACTATAGTGGAAAGACTAAAGTGGAAAGAAAGTGGAAAGACTATAGTGGAAAGACTGTAGTGGACAGAATAAAGTGGAGACTATAGTGGAAAGACTAAAGTGGAAAGACTAAAGTGGACAGAGAGTAGTGGAAAGACTAAAGTGGAAAGACTATAATGGAAAGACTATAGTGGAAAGACTGTAGTGGACAGAATAAAGTGGAGACTATAGTGGAAAGACTAAAGTGGAAAGACTAAAGTGGACAGAGAGTAGTGGAAAGACTGAAGTGGACAGCATAAAGTGGAGAAACTAAAGTGGAAAGACTAAAGTGGACAGACTATAGTGAAAAGACTATAGTGGAAAGACTGTAGTGTACAGAATAAAGTGGAGGCAATAGTGGAAAGACTAAAGTTGACAGACTAAAGTGGACAGACTCTAGTGGACAGACTATAGTGGAAAGACTAAAGTGGACAGACTAAAGTGGAAAGACTAAAGTGGAAAGACTATATTGGAAAGACTATAGTTGAAAGACTAAAGTGGACAGAGAATAGTGGAAAGACTAAAGTGGACAGACTAAAGTGGAAAGACTAAAGTGGAAAGACTATATTGGAAAGACTATAGTTGAAAGACTAAAGTGGACAGAGAATAGTGGAAAGACTAAAGTGGACAGACTATAGTGGAAATACTATAGTGGAAAGACTGTAGTGGACAGAATAAAGTGGAGACTATAGTGGAAAGACTAAAGTGGAAAGACTAAAGTTGACAGAGAATAGTGGAAATACTAAAGTGGATAGACTTTAGTGGAAAGACTATAGTGGAAAGACTGTAGTGGACAGAATAAAGTGGAGACTATAGTGGAAAGACTAAAGTGGAAAGACTAAACTGGACAGACTATAGTGGAAAGATTGAAGTGGACAGACTAAAGTGGAAAAACTAAAGTGGAAAGACTAAAGTGGACAGACTATAGTGGAAAGACTATAGTGGAAAGACTGTAGTGGACAGAATAAAGTGGAGACTATAGTGGAAAGACTAAAGTGGACAGAGAATAGTGGAAAGACAAAAGTGGACAGACTATAGTGGAAAGACTATAGTGGAAAGACTGTAGTAGACAGAATAAAGTGGAGACTATAGTGGAAAGACTAAAGTGGACAGAGAATAGTGGAAAGACTAAAGTGGACAGACTATAGTGGAAAGACTAAAGTGGACAGACTAAGGTGGAAAGACTAAAGTGGAAAGAATAAAGTGGACAGACTGTATTGGAAAGACTATAGTGGAAAGACTAAAGTGGACAGAGAATAGTGGAAAGACTAAAGTTGACAGACTATAGTGGAAAGACTATAGTGGAAAGACTGTAGTGGACAGAATAATGTGGAGACTAAAGTGGAAAGACTAAAGTTGACAGAGAATAGTGGAAAGACTAAAGTGGAAAGACTGTAGTGGACAGAATAAAGTGGAGACTATAGTGGAAAGACTAAAGTGGACAGAGAATAGTGGAAAGACCAAAGTGGATAGACTTTAGTGGAAAGACTATGGTGGAAAGACTGTATTGGACAGAATAAAGTGGAGACTATAGTGGAAAGACTAAAGTGGAAAGACTAAACTGGACAGACTATAGTGGAAACACTATAGTGGAAAGACTGTAGTGGACAGAATAAAGTGGAGACTATAGTGGAAAGACTAAAGTGGACAGAGAATAGTGGAAAGACTATAGTGGAAAGACTGTAGTGGACAGAATAAAGTGGAGACTATAGTGGAAAGACTAAAGTGGACAGAGAATAGTGGAAAGACTAAAGTGGACAGACTATAATGGAAAGACTATAGTGGAAAGACTGTAGTGGACAGAATAAAGTGGAGACTATAGTGGAAAGACTAAAGTGGAAAGACTAAACTGGACAGACTATAGTGGAAAGACTGAAGTGGACAGACTAAAGTGGAAAAACTAAAGTGGAAAGACTAAAGTGGACAGACTATAGTGGAAAGACTGTAGTGGAAAGACTGTAGTGGACAGAATAAAGTGGAGATTATAGTGGAAAGACTAAAGTGGACAGACTAAAGTGGACAGAAGATAGTGGAAATGACTAAAGTGGAAAGACTAAAGTGGAAAGAGTAGAGTGGACAGACTAAAGTGGAAAGACTAAAGTGGACAGACTCTAGTGGAAAGACTGAAGCGGAAAGACTAAAGTGGACAGAGAGTAGTGGAAAGACTAACGTGGACAGACTATAGTGGAAAGACTAAAGTGGAAAGAAAGTGGAAAGACTATAGTGGAAAGACTGTAGTGGACAGAATAAAGTGGAGACTATAGTGGAAAGACTAAAGTGGACAGAGAATAGTGGAAAGACTAAAGTGGACAGACTATAATGGAAAGACTATAGTGGAAAGACTGTAGTGGACAGAATTAAGTGGAGACTATAGTGGAAAGACTAAAGTGGAAAGACTAAAGTGGACAGAGAGTAGTGGAAAGACTGTAGTGTACAGAATAAAGTGGAGGCAATAGTGGAAAGACTAAAGTGGACAGACTAAAGTGGACAGAGAATAGTGGAAAGACTAAAGTGGACAGACTATAGTGGAAATACTATAGTGGAAAGACTGTAGTGGACAGAATAAAGTGGAGACTATAGTGGAAAGACTAAAGTGGAAAGACTAAACTGGACAGACTATAGTGGAAAGACTGAAGTGGACAGACTAAAGTGGAAAAACTAAAGTGGAAAGACTAAAGTGGACAGACTATAGTGGAAAGACTATAGTGGAAAGACTGTAGTGGACAGAATAAAGTGGAGACTATAGTGGAAAGACTAAAGTGGACAGAGAATAGTGGAAAGACTAAAGTGGACAGACTATAGTGGAAAGACTATAGTGGAAAGACTGTAGTAGACAGAATAAAGTGGAGACTATAGTGGAAAGACTGAAGTGGACAGAGAATAGTGGAAAGACTAAAGTGGACAGACTAAGGTGGAAAGACTAAAGTGGAAAGACTGAAGTGGACAGACTATAGTGGAAAGACTATAGTGGAAAGACTGTAGTGGACAGAATAAAGTGGAGACTATAGTGGAAAGACTAAAGTGGACAGAGAATAGTGGAAAGACTAAAGTGGACAGACTATAGTGGAAAGACTAAAGTGGACAGACTAAAGTGGAAAGACTAAAGTGGAAAGACTAAAGTGGACAGACTATAGTGGAAAGACTAAAGTGGAAAGACTAACTGGACAGAGTAAAGCGGAAAGACTAAAGTGGAAAGACTAAAGTGGACAGACTATAGTGGAAAGATTAAAGTGGAAAGACTAAAGTGGACAGACTATAGTGGAAAGACTATAGTGGAAAGACTGTAGTGGACAGAATAAAGTGGAGACTATAGTGGAAAGACTAAAGTGGATAGACTAACCTGGACAGACTATAGTGGAAAGACTGAAGTGGACAGACTAAAGTGGAAAAACTAAAGTGGAAAGACTTAAATGGACAGACTATAGTGGAAAGACTATAGTGGAAAGACTGTAGTGGACAGAATAAAGTGGAGACTATAGTGGAAAGACTAAAGTGGACAGAGAATATTGGAAAGACTAAAGTGGACAGACTATAGTGGAAAGACTATAGTGGAAAGACTGTAGTGGACAGAATAAAGTGGAGACTATAGTGGAAAGACTAAAGTGGAAAGACTAAAGTGGACAGACTATAGTGGAAAGACTATAGTGGAAAGACTGTAGTGGACAGAATAAAGTGGAGACTATAGTGGAAAGACTAAAGTTGACAGAGAATAGTGGAAAGACTAAAGTGGATAGACTTTAGTGGAAAGACTATAGTGGAAAGACTGTAGTGGACAGAATAAAGTGGAGACTATAGTGGAAAGACTAAAGTGGAAAGACTAAAGTGGACAGAGAATAGTGGAAAGACTAAAGTGGACAGACTATAATGGAAAGACTATAGTGGAAAGACTGTAGTGGACAGAATAAAGTGGAGACTATAGTGGAAAGACTAAAGTGGACAGAGAATAGTGGAAAGACTAAAGTGGACAGACTATAGTGGAAAGACTAAAGTGGACAGACTATAGTGGAAAGACTAAAGTGGACAGACTAAGGTGGAAAGACTAAAGTGGAGAGACTAAAGTAGACAGACTATATTTAAAGACTATAGTGGAAAGACTGTAGTGGACAGAATAAAGTGGAGACTATAGTGGAAAGACTAAAGTTGACAGAGAATAGTGGAAAGACTAAAGTGGATAGACTTTAGTGGAAAGACTATAGTGGAAAGACTGTAGTGGACATAATAAAGTGGAGACTATAGTGGAAAGACTAAAGTAGCAAGACTAAAGTGGACAGAGAATAGTGGAAAGACTAAAGTGGACAGACTATAATGGAAAGACTATAGTGGAAAGACTGTAGTGGACAGAATAAAGTGGAGACTATAGTGGAAAGACTAAAGTGGAAAGACTAAAGTTGACAGAGAATAGTGGAAAGACTAAAGTGGAAAGACTGTAGTGGACAGAATAAATTGGAGACTATAGTGGAAAGACTAAAGTGGAAAGACTACAGTGGACAGACTATAGTGGAAAGACTATAGTGGAAAGACTATAGTGGACAGAATAAAGTGGAGACTATAGTGGAAAGACTAAAGTGGACAGAGAATAGTGGAAAGACTAAAGTGGACAGACTATAGTGGAAAGACTATAGTGGAAAGACTGTAGTGGACAGAATAAAGTGGTGACTTTAGTGGAAAGACTAAATTGGAAAGACTAAAGTGGACAGAGAATAGTGGAAAGACTAAAGTGGACAGAGAATAGTGGAAAGACTAAAGTGGACAGACTATAGTGGAAAGACTATAGTTGAAAGACTGTACAGAATAAAGTGGAGACTATAATGGAAAGACTAAAGTGGAAAGATTAAAGTGGACAGACTATAGTTGAAAGACTAAAGTGGACAGACTATAGTGGAAAGACTAAAGTGGACAGACTAAAGTGAAAAGACTAAAGTGGAAAGACTAAAGTGGACAGACTATAGTGGAAAGACTATAGTGGAAAGACTAAGTGGACAGACTAAAGCGGAAAGACTAAAGTGGAAAGACTAAAGTGGACAGACTATAGTGGAAAGACTAAAGTGGACAGACCAAAGTGGAAAGACTAAAGTGGAAAGACTAAAGTGGACAGACTATAGTGGAAAGACTATAGTGGAAAAACTGTAGTGGACAGAATAAAGTGTAGACTGTAGTGGAAAGACTAAAGGGGAAAGAGAATAGTGGAAAGACTAAAGTGGACAGTCTATAGTGGAAAGACTAAAGTGGACAGACTAAAGTGGAAAGACTAAAGTGGAAAGACTAAAGTGGACAGACTATAGTGGAAAGACTATAGTGGAAAGACTAAAGTGGAAAGACTAAAGTGGAATCACTAAAGTGGACAGACTATAGTGGAAAGACTAAAGTGGACAGACTAAAGTGGAAAGACTAAAGTGGAAAGACTAAAGTGGAAAGACTAAAGTGGACAGAAGATAGTGGAAATGACTAAAGTGGAAAGACTAAACTGGAAAGAGTAGAGTGGACCGACTAAAGTGGAAAGACTAAAGTGGACAGACTCTAGTGGAAAGACTGAAGCGGAAAGACTAAAGTGGACAGAGAGTAGTGGAAAGACTAAAGTGGACAGACTATAGTGGAAAGACTAAAGTGGAAAGAAAGTGGAAAGACTATAGTGGAAAGACTGTAGTGGACAGAATAAAGTGGAGACTATAGTGGAAAGACTAAAGTGGACAGAGAATAGTGGAAAGACTAAAGTGGAAAGACTATAATGGAAAGACTATAGTGGAAAGACTGTAGTGGACAGAATAAAGTGGAGACTATAGTGGAAAGACTAAAGTGGAAAGACTAAAGTGGACAGAGAGTAGTGGAAAGACTGAAGTGGACAGCATAAAGTGGAGAAACTAAAGTGGAAAGACTAAAGTGGACAGACTATAGTGAAAAGACTATAGTGGAAAGACTGTAGTGTACAGAATAAAGTGGAGGCAATAGTGGAAAGACTAAAGTTGACAGACTAAAGTGGACAGACTCTAGTGGAAAGACTAAGTGGACAGACTAAAGCGGTAAGACTAAAGTGGAAAGACTAAAGTGGACAGACTATAGTGGAAAGACTAAAGTGGACAGACTAAAGTGGAAAGACTAAAGTGGAAAGACTATATTGGAAAGACTATAGTTGAAAGACTAAAGTGGACAGAGAATAGTGGAAAGACTAAAGTGGACAGACTATAGTGGAAATACTATAGTGGAAAGACTGTAGTGGACAGAATAAAGTGGAGACTATAGTGGAAAGACTAAAGTGGAAAGACTAAAGTTGACAGAGAATAGTGGAAATACTAAAGTGGATAGACTTTAGTGGAAAGACTATAGTGGAAAGACTGTAGTGGACAGAATAAAGTGGAGACTATAGTGGAAAGACTAAAGTGGAAAGACTAAACTGGACAGAATATAGTGGAAAGATTGAAGTGGACAGACTAAAGTGGAAAAACTAAAGTGGAAAGACTAAAGTGGACAGACTATAGTGGAAAGACTATAGTGGAAAGACTGTAGTGGACAGAATAAAGTGGAGACTATAGTGGAAAGACTAAAGTGGACAGAGAATAGTGGAAAGACTAAAGTGGACAGACTATAGTGGAAAGACTATAGTGGAAAGACTGTAGTAGACAGAATAAAGTGGAGACTATAGTGGAAAGACTAAAGTGGACAGAGAATAGTGGAAAGACTAAAGTGGACAGACTATAGTGGAAAGACTAAAGTGGACAGACTAAGGTGGAAAGACTAAAGTGGAAAGAATAAAGTGGACAGACTGTATTGGAAAGACTATAGTGGAAAGACTAAAGTGGACAGAGAATAGTGGAAAGACTAAAGTTGACAGACTATAGTGGAAAGACTATAGTGGAAAGACTGTAGTGGACAGAATAATGTGGAGACTAAAGTGGAAAGACTAAAGTTGACAGAGAATAGTGGAAAGACTAAAGTGGAAAGACTGTAGTGGACAGAATAAAGTGGAGACTATAGTGGAAAGACTAAAGTGGACAGAGAATAGTGGAAAGACCAAAGTGGATAGACTTTAGTGGAAAGACTATGGTGGAAAGACTGTATTGGACAGAATAAAGTGGAGACTATAGTGGAAAGACTAAAGTGGAAAGACTAAACTGGACAGACTATAGTGGAAACACTATAGTGGAAAGACTGTAGTGGACAGAATAAAGTGGAGACTATAGTGGAAAGACTAAAGTGGACAGAGAATAGTGGAAAGACTATAGTGGAAAGACTGTAGTGGACAGAATAAAGTGGAGACTATAGTGGAAAGACTAAAGTGGACAGAGAATAGTGGAAAGACTAAAGTGGACAGACTATAATGGAAAGACTATAGTGGAAAGACTGTAGTGGACAGAATAAAGTGGAGACTATAGTGGAAAGACTAAAGTGGAAAGACTAAACTGGACAGACTATAGTGGAAAGACTGAAGTGGACAGACTAAAGTGGAGAAACTAAAGTGGAAAGACTAAAGTGGACAGACTATAGTGGAAAGACTGTAGTGGAAAGACTGTAGTGGACAGAATAAAGTGGAGATTATAGTGGAAAGACTAAAGTGGACAGACTAAAGTGGACAGACTCTAGTGGAAAGACTAAGTGGACAGACTAAAGCGGAAAGACTAAAGTGGAAAGACTAAAGTGGACAGACTATAGTGGAAAGACTAAAGTGGACAGACTAAAGTGGAAAGACTAAAGTGGAAAGACTAAAGTGGACAGACTATAGTGGAAAGACTGTAGTGGAAAGACTAACTGGACAGACTAAAGCGGAAAGACTAAAGTGGAAAGACTAAAGTTTACAGACTATAGTGGAAAGATTAAAGTGGAAAGACTAAAGTGGAGAGACTATAGTGGAAAGACTATAGTGGAAAGACTCTAGTGGACAGAATAAAGTGGAGACTATAGTGGAAAGACTAAAGTGGAAAGACTAAACTGGACAGACTATAGTGGAAAGACTGAAGTGGACAGACTAACGTGGAAAAACTAAAGTGGAAAGACTAAAGTGGACAGACTATAGTGGAAAGACTATAGTGGAAAGACTGTAGTGGACAGAATAAAGTGGAGACTATAGTGGAAAGACTAAAGTGGACAGAGAATAGTGGAAAGACTAATGTGGACAGACTATTGTGGAAAAACTAAAGACTGTAGTGGACAGAATAAAGTGGAGACTATAGTGGAAAGACTAAAGTGGACAGAGAATAGTGGAAAGACTAAAGTGGACAGACTATAGTGGAAAGACTAAAGTGGACAGACTATAGTGGAAAGACTAAAGTGGACAGACTAAGGTGGAAAGACTAAAGTGGAGAGACTAAAGTAGACAGACTATATTTAAAGACTATAGTGGGAAGACTGTAGTGGACAGAATAAAGTGTAGACTATAGTGGAAAGACTAAAGTTGACAGAGAATAGTGGAAAGACTAAAGTGGATAGACTTTAGTGGAAAGACTATAGTGGAAAGACTGTAGTGGGCATAATAAAGTGGAGACTATAGTGGAAAGACTAAAGTGGAAAGACTAAAGTGGACAGAGAATAGTGGAAAGACTGTAGTGGACAGAATAAAGTGGAGACTATAGTGGAAAGACTAAAGTGGAAAGACTAAAGTTGACAGAGAATAGTGGAAAGACTAAAGTGGATAGACTTTAGTGGAAAGACTATAGTGGAAAGACTGTAGTGGACAGAATAAAGTGGAGACTATAGTGGAAAGACTAAAGTGGAAAGACTAAACTGGACAGACTATAGTGGAAAGACTGAAGTGGACAGACTAAAGTGGAAAAACTAAAGTGGAAAGACTAAGGTGGACAAACTATAGTGGAAAGACTATAGTGGAAAGACTGTAGTGGACAGAATAAAGTGGAGACTATAGCGGAAAGACTACAGTGGACAGACTATAGTGGAAAGACTATAGTGGAAAGACTGTAGTGGACAGAATAAAGTGGAGACTGTATCGGAAAGACTGAAGTGGAAAGACTAAAGTTGACAGAGAAAAGTGGAAAGACTAAAGTGGGTAGACTCTAGTGGAAAGACTATAGTGGAAAGACTGTAGTGGACAGAATAAAGTGGAGACTATAGTGGAAAGACTATAGTGGAAAGACTAAACTGGACAGACTATAGTGGAAAGACTGAAGTGGACAGACTAAAGTGGAAAAACTAAAGTGGAAAGACTAAAGTGGACAGACTATAGTGGAAAGACTATAGTGGAAAGACTGTAATGGACAGAATAAAGTGGAGACTATAGTGGAAAGACTAAAGTGGAAAGATTAAAGTGGACAGACTATAGTGGAAAGACTAAAGTGGACAGACTATAGTGGAAAGACTAAAGTGGACAGACTAAAGTGGAAAGACTAAAGTGGAAAGACTAAAGTGGACAGACTATAGTGGAAAGACTGTAGTGGAAAGACTAAGTGGACAGACTAAAGCGGAAAGACTAAAGTGGAAAGACTAAAGTGGACAGACTATAGTGGAAAGACTAAAGTGGACAGACCAAAGTGGAAAGACTAAAGTGGACAGACTATAGTGGAAAGACTATAGTGGAAAAACTGTAGTGGACAGAACAAAGTGTAGACTGTAGTGGAAAGACTAAAGGGGAAAGAGAATAGTGGAAATACTAAAGTGGACAGTCTATAGTGGAAAGACTAAAGTGGACAGACTAAAGTGGAAAGACTAAAGTGGAAAGACTAAAGTGGACAGACTATAGTGGAAAGACTGTAGTGGACAGAATAAAGTGGAGGCTATAGTGGAAAGACTAAAGTGGAAAGACTAAAGTGGAAAGACTAAAGTGGACAGACTGTAGTGGACAGAATAAAGTGGAGACTATAGCGGAAAGACTACAGTGGACAGACTATAGTGGAAAGACTATAGTGGAAAGACTGTAGTGGACAGAATAAAGTGGAGACTGTATCGGAAAGACTGAAGTGGAAAGACTAAAGTTGACAGAGAAAAGTGGAAAGACTAAAGTGGGTAGACTTTAGTGGAAAGACTATAGTGGAAAGACTGTAGTGGACAGAATAAAGTGGAGACTATAGTGGAAAGACTATAGTGGAAAGACTAAACTGGACAGACTATAGTGGAAAGACTGAAGTGGACAGACTAAAGTGGAAAAACTAAAGTGGAAAGACTAAAGTGGACAGACTATAGTGGAAAGACTATAGTGGAAAGACTGTAATGGACAGAATAAAGTGGAGACTATAGTGGAAAGACTAAAGTGGAAAGATTAAAGTGGACAGACTATAGTGGAAAGACTAAAGTGGACAGACTATAGTGGAAAGACTAAAGTGGACAGACTAAAGTGGAAAGACTAAAGTGGAAAGACTAAAGTGGACAGACTATAGTGGAAAGACTATAGTGGAAAGACTAAGTGGACAGACTAAAGCGGAAAGACTAAAGTGGAAAGACTAAAGTGGACAGACTATAGTGGAAAGACTAAAGTGGACAGACCAAAGTGGAAAGACTAAAGTGGACAGACTATAGTGGAAAGACTATAGTGGAAAAACTGTAGTGGACAGAACAAAGTGTAGACTGTAGTGGAAAGACTAAAGGGGAAAGAGAATAGTGGAAATACTAAAGTGGACAGTCTATAGTGGAAAGACTAAAGTGGACAGACTAAAGTGGAAAGACTAAAGTGGAAAGACTAAAGTGGACAGACTATAGTGGAAAGACTATAGTGGAAAGACTGTAGTGGACAGAATAAAGTGGAGGCTATAGTGGAAAGACTAAAGTGGAAAGACTAAAGTGGAAAGACTAAAGTGGACAGACTATAGTGGAAAGAATAAAGTGGACAGACTATACTGGAAAGACTAAAGTGGACAGACTAAAGTGGAAAGACTAAAGTGGAAAGACTAAAGTGGACAGAAGATAGTGGAAATGACTAAAGTGGAAAGACTAAAGTGGAAAGAGTAGAGTGGACAGACTAAAGTGGAAAGACTAAAGTGGACAGACTCTAGTGGAAAGATTGAAGCGGAAAGACTAAAGTGGACAGAGAGTAGTGGAAAGACTAAAGTGGACAGACCATAGTGGAAAGACTAAAGTGGAAAGAAAGTGGAAAGACTATAGTGGAAAGACTGTAGTGGACAGAATAAAGTGGAGACTATAGTGGAAAGACTAAAGTGGACAGAGAATAGTGGAAAGACTAAAGTGGACAGACTATAATGGAAAGACTATAGTGGAAAGACTGTAATGGACAGAATAAAGTGGAGACTATAGTGGAAAGACTAAAGTGGAAAGACTAAAGTGGACAGAGAGTAGTGGAAAGACTGAAGTGGACAGCATAAAGTGGAGAAACTAAAGTGGAAAGACTAAAGTGGACAGACTATAGTGAAAAGACTATAGTGGAAAGACTGTAGTGTACAGAATAAAGAGGAGGCAATAGTGGAAAGACTAAAGTGGACAGACTCTAGTGGAAAGACTAAGTGGACAGACTAAAGCGGAAAGACTAAAGTGGAAAGACTAAAGTGGACAGACTATATTGGAAAGACTAAAGTGGACAGACTAAAGTGGAAAGACTAAAGTGGAAAGACTATATTGGAAAGACTATAGTTGAAAGACTAAAGTGGACAGAGAATAGTGGAAAGACTAAAGTGGACAGACTATAGTGGAAATACTATAGTGGAAAGACTGTAGTGGACAGAATAAAGTGGAGACTATAGTGGAAAGACTAAAGTGGAAAGACTAAAGTTGACAGAGAATAGTGGAAAGACTAAAGTGGATAGACTTTAGTGGAAAGACTATAGTGGAAAGACTGTAGTGGACAGAATAAAGTGGAGACTATAGTGGAAAGACTAAAGTGGAAAGACTAAACTAGACAGACTATAGTGGAAAGATTGAAGTGGACAGACTAAAGTGGAAAAACTAAAGTGGAAAGACTAAAGTGGACAGACTATAGTGGAAAGACTATAGTGGAAAGACTGTAGTGGACAGAATAAAGTGGAGACTATAGTGGAAAGACTAAAGTGGACAGAGAATAGTGGAAAGACTTAAGTGGACAGACTATAGTGGAAAGACTATAGTGGAAAGACTGTAGTAGACAGAATAAAGTGGAGACTATAGTGGAAAGACTAAAGTGGACAGAGAATAGTGGAAAGACTAAAGTGGACAGACTATAGTGGAAAGACTAAAGTGGACAGACTAAGGTGGAAAGACTAAAGTGGAAAGACTAAAGTGGACAGACTATATTGGAAAGACTATAGTGGAAAGACTAAAGTGGACAGAGAATAGTGGAAAGACTAAAGTTGACAGACTATAGTGGAAAGACTATAGTGGAAAGACTGTAGTGGACAGAATAATGTGGAGACTAAAGTGGAAAGACTAAAGTTGACAGAGAATAGTGGAAAGACTAAAGTGGAAAGACTGTAGTGGACAGAATAAAGTGGAGACTATAGTGGAAAGACTAAAGTGGACAGAGAACAGTGGAAAGACTAAAGTGGATAGACTTTAGTGGAAAGACTATAGTGGAAAGACTGTATTGGACAGAATAAAGTGGAGACTATAGTGGAAAGACTATAGTGGAAAGACTGTAGTGGACAGAATAAAGTGGAGACTATAGTGGAAAGACTAAAGTGGAAAGACTAAACTGGACAGACTATAGTGGAAAGACTGAAGTGGACAGACTAAAGTGGAAAAAATAAAGTGGAAAGACTAAAGTGGACAGACTATAGTGGAAAGACTGTAGTGGAAAGACTGTAGTGGACAGAATAAAGTGGAGATTATAGTGGAAAGACTAAAGTGGACAGACTAAAGTGGACAGACTCTAGTGGAAAGACTAAGTGGACAGACTAAAGCGGAAAGACTAAAGTGGAAAGACTAAAGTGGACAGACTATAGTGGAAAGACTAAAGTGGACAGACTAAAGTGGAAAGACTAAAGTGGAAAGACTAAAGTGGACAGACTATAGTGGAAAGACTATAGTGGAAAGACTAACTGGACAGACTAAAGCGGAAAGACTAAAGTGGAAAGACTAAAGTTTACAGACTATAGTGGAAAGATTAAAGTGGAAAGACTAAAGTGGAGAGACTATAGTGGAAAGACTATAGTGGAAAGACTGTAGTGGACAGAATAAAGTGGAGACTATAGTGGAAAGACTAAAGTGGAAAGACTAAACTGGACAGACTATAGTGGAAAGACTGAAGTGGACAGACTAAAGTGGAAAAACTAAAGTGGAAAGACTAAAGTGGACAGACTATAGTGGAAAGACTATAGTGGAAAGACTGTAGTGGACAAAATAAAGTGGAGACTATAGTGGAAAGACTAAAGTGGACAGAGAATAGTGGAAAGACTAATGTGGACAGACTATTGTGGAAAAACTAAAGACTGTAGTGGACAGAATAAAGTGGAGACTATAGTGGAAAGACTAAAGTGGACAGAGAATAGTGGAAAGACTAAAGTGGACAGACTATAGTGGAAAGACTAAAGTGGACAGACTATAGTGGAAAGACTAAAGTGGACAGACTAAGGTGGAAAGACTAAAGTGGAGAGACTAAAGTAGACAGACTACATTTAAAGACTATAGTGGAAAGACTGTAGTGGACAGAATAAAGTGTAGACTATAGTGGAAAGACTAAAGTTGACAGAGAATAGTGGAAAGACTAAAGTGGATAGACTTTAGTGGAAAGACTATAGTGGAAAGACTGTAGTGGGCATAATAAAGTGGAGACTATAGTGGAAAGACTAAAGTGGAAAGACTAAAGTGGACAGAGAATAGTGGAAAGACTGTAGTGGACAGAATAAAGTGGAGACTATAGTGGAAAGACTAAAGTGGAAAGACTAAAGTTGACAGAGAATAGTGGAAAGACTAAAGTGGATAGACTTTAGTGGAAAGACTATAGTGGAAAGACTGTAGTGGACAGAATAAAGTGGAGACTATAGTGGAAAGACTAAAGTGGAAAGACTAAACTGGACAGACTATAGTGGAAAGACTGAAGTGGACAGACTAAAGTGGAAAAACTAAAGTGGAAAGACTAAGGTGGACAAACTATAGTGGAAAGACTATAGTGGAAAGACTGTAGTGGACAGAATAAAGTGGAGACTATAGCGGAAAGACTACAGTGGACAGACTATAGTGGAAAGACTATAGTGGAAAGACTGTAGTGGACAGAATAAAGTGGAGACTGTATCGGAAAGACTGAAGTGGAAAGACTAAAGTTGACAGAGAAAAGTGGAAAGACTAAAGTGGGTAGACTTTAGTGGAAAGACTATAGTGGAAAGACTGTAGTGGACAGAATAAAGTGGAGACTATAGTGGAAAGACTATAGTGGAAAGACTAAACTGGACAGACTATAGTGGAAAGACTGAAGTGGACAGACTAAAGTGGAAAAACTAAAGTGGAAAGACTAAAGTGGACAAACTATAGTGGAAAGACTATAGTGGAAAGACTGTAATGGACAGAATAAAGTGGAGACTATAGTGGAAAGACTAAAGTGGAAAGATTAAAGTGGACAGACTATAGTGGAAAGACTAAAGTGGACAGACTATAGTGGAAAGACTAAAGTGGACAGACTAAAGTGGAAAGACTAAAGTGGAAAGACTAAAGTGGACAGACTATAGTGGAAAGACTATAGTGGAAAGACTAAGTGGACAGACTAAAGCGGAAAGACTAAAGTGGAAAGACTAAAGTGGACAGACTATAGTGGAAAGACTAAAGTGGACAGACCAAAGTGGAAAGACTAAAGTGGACAGACTATAGTGGAAAGACTATAGTGGAAAAACTGTAGTGGACAGAACAAAGTGTAGACTGTAGTGGAAAGACTAAAGGGGAAAGAGAATAGTGGAAATACTAAAGTGGACAGTCTATAGTGGAAAGACTAAAGTGGACAGACTAAAGTGGAAAGACTAAAGTGGAAAGACTAAAGTGGACAGACTATAGTGGAAAGACTATAGTGGAAAGACTGTAGTGGACAGAATAAAGTGGAGGCTATAGTGGAAAGACTAAAGTGGAAAGACTAAAGTGGAAAGACTAAAGTGGACAGACTGTAGTGGACAGAATAAAGTGGAGACTATAGCGGAAAGACTACAGTGGACAGACTATAGTGGAAAGACTATAGTGGAAAGACTGTAGTGGACAGAATAAAGTGGAGACTGTATCGGAAAGACTGAAGTGGAAAGACTAAAGTTGACAGAGAAAAGTGGAAAGACTAAAGTGGGTAGACTTTAGTGGAAAGACTATAGTGGAAAGACTGTAGTGGACAGAATAAAGTGGAGACTATAGTGGAAAGACTATAGTGGAAAGACTAAACTGGACAGACTATAGTGGAAAGACTGAAGTGGACAGACTAAAGTGGAAAAACTAAAGTGGAAAGACTAAAGTGGACAGACTATAGTGGAAAGACTATAGTGGAAAGACTGTAATGGACAGAATAAAGTGGAGACTATAGTGGAAAGACTAAAGTGGAAAGATTAAAGTGGACAGACTATAGTGGAAAGACTAAAGTGGACAGACTATAGTGGAAAGACTAAAGTGGACAGACTAAAGTGGAAAGACTAAAGTGGAAAGACTAAAGTGGACAGACTATAGTGGAAAGACTATAGTGGAAAGACTAAGTGGACAGACTAAAGCGGAAAGACTAAAGTGGAAAGACTAAAGTGGACAGACTATAGTGGAAAGACTAAAGTGGACAGACCAAAGTGGAAAGACTAAAGTGGACAGACTATAGTGGAAAGACTATAGTGGAAAAACTGTAGTGGACAGAACAAAGTGTAGACTGTAGTGGAAAGACTAAAGGGGAAAGAGAATAGTGGAAATACTAAAGTGGACAGTCTATAGTGGAAAGACTAAAGTGGACAGACTAAAGTGGAAAGACTAAAGTGGAAAGACTAAAGTGGACAGACTATAGTGGAAAGACTATAGTGGAAAGACTGTAGTGGACAGAATAAAGTGGAGGCTATAGTGGAAAGACTAAAGTGGAAAGACTAAAATGGAAAGACTAAAGTGGACAGACTATAGTGGAAAGAATAAAGTGGACAGACTATACTGGAAAGACTAAAGTGGACAGACTAAAGTGGAAAGACTAAAGTGGAAAGACTAAAGTGGACAGAAGATAGTGGAAATGACTAAAGTGGAAAGACTAAAGTGGAAAGAGTAGAGTGGACAGACTAAAGTGGAAAGACTAAAGTGGACAGACTCTAGTGGAAAGACTGAAGCGGAAAGACTAAAGTGGACAGAGAGTAGTGGAAAGACTAAAGTGGACAGACTATAGTGGAAAGACTAAAGTGGAAAGAAAGTGGAAAGACTATAGTGGAAAGACTGTAGTGGACAGAATAAAGTGGAGACTATAGTGGAAAGACTAAAGTGGACAGAGAATAGTGGAAAGACTAAAGTGGACAGACTATAATGGAAAGACTATAGTGGAAAGACTGTAATGGACAGAATAAAGTGGAGACTATAGTGGAATGACTAAAGTGGAAAGACTAAAGTGGACAGAGAGTAGTGGAAAGACTGAAGTGGACAGCATAAAGTGGAGAAACTAAAGTGGAAAGACTAAAGTGGACAGACTATAGTGAAAAGACTATAGTGGAAAGACTGTAGTGTACAGAATAAAGTGGAGGCAATAGTGGAAAGACTAAAGTGGACAGACTAAAGTGGACAGACTCTAGTGGAAAGACTAAGTGGACAGACTAAAGCGGAAAGACTAAAGTGGAAAGACTAAAGTGGACAGACTATATTGGAAAGACTAAAGTGGACAGACTAAAGTGGAAAGACTAAAGTGGAAAGACTATATTGGAAAGACTATAGTTGAAAGACTAAAGTGGACAGAGAATAGTGGAAAGACTAAAGTGGACAGACTATAGTGGAAATACTATAGTGGAAAGACTGTAGTGGACAGAATAAAGTGGAGACTATAGTGGAAAGACTAAAGTGGAAAGACTAAAGTTGACAGAGAATAGTGGAAAGACTAAAGTGGATAGACTTTAGTGGAAAGACTATAGTGGAAAGACTGTAGTGGACAGAATAAAGTGGAGACTATAGTGGAAAGACTAAAGTGGAAAGACTAAACTGGACAGACTATAGTGGAAAGATTGAAGTGGACAGACTAAAGTGGAAAAACTAAAGTGGAAAGACTAAAGTGGACAGACTATAGTGGAAAGACTATAGTGGAAAGACTGTAGTGGACAGAATAAAGTGGAGACTATAGTGGAAAGACTAAAGTGGACAGAGAATAGTGGAAAGACTTAAGTGGTCAGACTATAGTGGAAAGACTATAGTGGAAAGACTGTAGTGGAAAGACTAAAGTGGACAGACTAAAGTGGAAAGACTAAAGTGGAAAGACTAAAGTGGACAGACTATAGTGGAAAGACTATAGTGGAAAGACTAACTGGACAGCCTAAAGCGGAAAGACTAAAGTGGAAAGACCAAAGTGGACAGACTATAGTGGAAAGATTAAAGTGGAAAGACTAAAGTGGACAGACTATAGTGGAAAGACTATAGTGGAAAGACTGTAGTGGACAGAATAAAGTGGAGACTATAGTGGAAAGACTAAAGTGGAAAGACTAAACTGGACAGACTATAGTGGAAAGACTGAAGTGGACAGACTAAAGTGGAAAAACTAAAGTGGAAAGACTAAAGTGGACAGACTATAGTGGAAAGACTATAGTAGAAAGACTGTAGTGGACAGAATAAAGTGGAGACTATAGTGGAAAGACTAAAGTGGACAGAGAATAGTGGAAAGACTAAAGTGGACAGACTATAGTGGAAAGACTATAGTGGAAAGACTGTAGTGGACAGAATAAAGTGGAGACTATAGTGGAAAGACTAATGTGGAAAGACTAAAGTGGACAGAGAATAGTGGAAAGACTAAAGTGGACAGACTATAGTGGAAAGACTAAAGTGGACAGACTAAGGTGGAAAGACTAAAGTGGAAAGACTAAAGTGGACAGACTATAGTGGAAAGACTATAGTAGAAAGACTGTAGTGGACAGAATAAAGTGGAGACTATAGTGGAAAGACTAAAGTGGACAGAGAATAGTGGAAAGACTAAAGTGGACAGACTATAGTGGAAAGACTATAGTGGAAAGACTGTAGTGGACAGAATAAAGTGGAGACTATAGTGGAAAGACTAATGTGGAAAGACTAAAGTGGACAGAGAATAGTGGAAAGACTAAAGTGGACAGACTATAGTGGAAAGACTAATGTGGACAGACTAAGGTGGAAAGACTAAAGTGGAAAGACTAAAGTGGACAGACTGTATTGGAAAGACTATAGAGGAAAGACTAAAGTGGACAGAGAATAGTGGAAAGACTAAAGTGGACAGACTATAGTGGAAAGACTATAGTGGAAAGACTGTAGTGGACAGAATAAAGTGGAGACTATAGTGGAAAGACTAAAGTGGAAAGACAAAAGTTGACAGGGAATAGTGGAAAGACTAAAGTGGAAAGACTTTAGTGGACAGAATAAAGTGGAGACTATAGTGGAAAGACTACAGTGGACAGACTATAGTGGAAAGACTATGGTGGAAAGACTGTAGTGGACAGAATAAAGTGGAGACTATAGTGGAAAGACTAAAGTGGACAGAGAATAGTGAAAAGACTATAGTGGAAAGACTATAGTGGACAGAATAAAGTGGAGACTATAGTGGAAAGACTAAAGTGGACAGACTATAGTGGAAAGACTATAGTGGAAAGACTGTAGTGGACAGAATAAAGTGGAGACTTTAGTGGAAAGACTAAAGTTGACAGAGAATAGTGGAAAGACTAAAGTGGATAGACTTTAGTGGAAAGACTATAGTGGTAAGACTGTAGTGGACAGAATAAAGTGGAAACTGTAGTGGAAAGACTAAAGTGGAAAGACTAAAGTGGACAGAGAATAGTGGAAAGACTAAAGTGGACAGACTATAATGGAAAGACTATAGTGGAAAGACTGTAGTGGACAGAATAAAGTGGAGACTATAGTGGAAAGACTAAAGTGGAAAGACTAAAGTGGACAGAGAATAGTGGAAAGACTAAAGTGGACAGACTATAGTGGAAAGACTAAAGTGGACAGACTATAGTGGAAAGACTAAAGTGGACAGACTAAGGTGGAAAGACTAAAGTGGAAAGACTAAAGTGGACAGACTATATTTAAAGACTATAGTGGAAAGACTGTAGTGGACAGAATAAAGTGGAGACTATAGTGGAAAGACTAAAGTTGACAGAGAATAGTGGAAAGACTAAAGTGGATAGACTTTAGTGGAAAGACTATAGTGGAAAGACTGTAGTGGACAGAATAAAGTGGAGACTATAGTGGAAAGACTAAAGTGGAAAGACTAAAGTGGACAGAGAATAGTGGAAAGACTAAAGTGGACAGACTGTAGTGGACAGAATAAAGTGGAGACTATAGTGGAAAGACTATAGTGGAAAGACTAAAGTTGACAGAGAATAGTGGAAAGACTAAAGTGGATAGACTTTAGTGGAAAGACTATAGTGGAAAGACTGTAGTTGACAGAATAAAGTGGAGACTATAGTGGAAAGACTAAAGTGGAAAGACTAAACTGGACAGACTACAGTGGAAAGACTGAAGTGGACAGACTAAAGTGGAAAAACTAAAGTGGAAAGACTAAAGTGGACAGACTATAGTGGAAAGACTATAGTGGAAAGACTGTAGTGGACAGAATAAAGTGTAGACTGTAGTGGAAATACTAAACGGGAAAGAGAATATTGGAAAGACTAAAGTGGACAGTCTATAGTGGAAAGACTAAAGTGGACAGACTAAAGTGGAAAGACTAAAGTGCAAAGACTAAAGTGCAAAGACTAAAGTAGACAGACTATAGTGGAAAAACTATAGTGGAAAGACTGTAGTGGACAGAATAAAGTGGAGGCTATAGTGGAAAGACTAAAGTGGAAAGACTAAAGTGGACAGACTATAGTGGAAAGAATAAAGTGGACAGACTATACTGGAAAGACTAAAGTGGACAGACTAAAGTGGAAAGACTAAAGTGGAAAAACTAAAGTGGACAGAAGATAGTGGAAATGACTAAAGTGGAAAGACTAAAGTGGAAAGAGTAGAGTGGACAGACTAAAGTGGAAAGACTAAAGTGGACAGACTCTAGTGGAAAGACTGAAGCGGAAAGACTAAAGTGGACAGAGAGTAGTGGAAAGACTAAAGTGGACAGACTATAGTGGAAAGACTAAAGTGGAAAGAAAGTGGAAAGACTATAGTGGAAAGACTGTAGTGGACAGAATAAAGTGGAGACTATAGTGGAAAGACTAAAGTGGACAGAGAATAGTGGAAAGACTAAAGTGGACAGACTATAGTGGAAAGACTAAAGTGGACAGACTATAGTGGAAAGACTAAAGACTCTAGTGGAAAGACTAAGTGGACAGACTAAAGCGGAAAGACTAAAGTGGAAAGACTAAAGTGGACAGACTATATTGGAAAGACTAAAGTGGACAGACTAAAGTGGAAAGACTAAAGTGGAAAGACTATATTGGAAAGACTATAGTTGAAAGACTAAAGTGGACAGAGAATAGTGGAAAGACTAAAGTGGACAGACTATAGTGGAAATACTATAGTGGAAAGACTGTAGTGGACAGAATAAAGTGGAGACTATAGTGGAAAGACTAAAGTGGAAAGACTAAAGTTGACAGAGAATAGTGGAAAGACTAAAGTGGATAGACTTTAGTGGAAAGACTATAGTGGAAAGACTGTAGTGGACAGAATAAAGTGGAGACTATAGTGGAAAGACTAAAGTGGAAAGACTAAACTGGACAGACTATAGTGGAAAGATTGAAGTGGACAGACTAAAGTGGAAAAACTAAAGTGGAAAGACTAAAGTGGACAGACTATAGTGGAAAGACTATAGTGGAAAGACTGTAGTGGACAGAATAAAGTGGAGACTATAGTGGAAAGACTAAAGTGGACAGAGAATAGTGGAAAGACTTAAGTGGACAGACTATAGTGGAAAGACTATAGTGGAAAGACTGTAGTAGACAGAATAAAGTGGAGACTATAGTGGAAAGACTAAAGTGGACAGAGAATAGTGGAAAGACTAAAGTGGACAGACTATAGTGGAAAGACTAAAGTGGACAGACTAAGGTGGAAAGACTAAAGTGGAAAGACTAAAGTGGACAGACTATATTGGAAAGACTATAGTGGAAAGACTAAAGTGGACAGAGAATAGTGGAAAGACTAAAGTTGACAGACTATAGTGGAAAGACTATAGTGGAAAGACTGTAGTGGACAGAATAATGTGGAGACTAAAGTGGAAAGACTAAAGTTGACAGAGAATAGTGGAAAGACTAAAGTGGAAAGACTGTAGTGGACAGAATAAAGTGGAGACTATAGTGGAAAGACTAAAGTGGACAGAGAACAGTGGAAAGACTAAAGTGGATAGACTTTAGTGGAAAGACTATAGTGGAAAGACTGTATTGGACAGAATAAAGTGGAGACTATATTGGAAAGACTAAAGTGGAAAGACTAAACTGGACAGACTATAGTGGAAACACTATAGTGGAAAGACTGTAGTGGACAGAATAAAGTGGAGACTCTAGTGGAAAGACTAAAGTGGACAGAGAATAGTGGAAAGACTAAAGTGGACAGACTAGAATGGAAAGACTATAGTGGAAAGACTGTAGTGGACAGAATAAAGTGGAGACTATAGTGGAAAGACTAAAGTGGACAGAGAATAGTGGAAAGACTAAAGTGGACAGACTATAATGGAAAGACTATAGTGGAAAGACTGTAGTGGACAGAATAAAGTGGAGACTATAGTGGAAAGACTAAAGTGGAAAGACTAAACTGGACAGACTATAGTGGAAAGACTGAAGTGGACAGACTAAAGTGGAAAAAATAAAGTGGAAAGACTAAAGTGGACAGACTATAGTGGAAAGACTGTAGTGGAAAGACTGTAGTGGACAGAATAAAGTGGAGATTATAGTGGAAAGACTAAAGTGGACAGACTAAAGTGGACAGACTCTAGTGGAAAGACTAAGTGGACAGACTAAAGCGGAAAGACTAAAGTGGAAAGACTAAAGTGGACAGACTATAGTGGAAAGACTAAAGTGGACAGACTAAAGTGGAAAGACTAAAGTGGAAAGACTAAAGTGGACAGACTATAGTGGAAAGACTATAGTGGAAAGACTAACTGGACAGCCTAAAGCGGAAAGACTAAAGTGGAAAGACCAAAGTGGACAGACTATAGTGGAAAGATTAAAGTGGAAAGACTAAAGTGGACAGACTATAGTGGAAAGACTATAGTGGAAAGACTGTAGTGGACAGAATAAAGTGGAGACTATAGTGGAAAGACTAAAGTGGAAAGACTAAACTGGACAGACTATAGTGGAAAGACTGAAGTGGACAGACTAAAGTGGAAAAACTAAAGTGGAAAGACTAAAGTGGACAGACTATAGTGGAAAGACTATAGTAGAAAGACTGTAGTGGACAGAATAAAGTGGAGACTATAGTGGAAAGACTAAAGTGGACAGAGAATAGTGGAAAGACTAAAGTGGACAGACTATAGTGGAAAGACTATAGTGGAAAGACTGTAGTGGACAGAATAAAGTGGAGACTATAGTGGAAAGACTAATGTGGAAAGACTAAAGTGGACAGAGAATAGTGGAAAGACTAAAGTGGACAGACTATAGTGGAAAGACTAAAGTGGACAGACTAAGGTGGAAAGACTAAAGTGGAAAGACTAAAGTGGACAGACTGTATTGGAAAGACTATAGAGGAAAGACTAAAGTGGACAGAGAATAGTGGAAAGACTAAAGTGGACAGACTATAGTGGAAAGACTATAGTGGAAAGACTGTAGTGGACAGAATAAAGTGGAGACTATAGTGGAAAGACTAAAGTGGAAAGACAAAAGTTGACAGGGAATAGTGGAAAGACTAAAGTGGAAAGACTTTAGTGGACAGAATAAAGTGGAGACTATAGTGGAAAGACTACAGTGGACAGACTATAGTGGAAAGACTATGGTGGAAAGACTGTAGTGGACAGAATAAAGTGGAGACTATAGTGGAAAGACTAAAGTGGACAGAGAATAGTGAAAAGACTATAGTGGAAAGACTATAGTGGACAGAATAAAGTGGAGACTATAGTGGAAAGACTAAAGTGGAAAGACTAAAGTGGACAGACTATAGTGGAAAGACTATAGTGGAAAGACTGTAGTGGACAGAATAAAGTGGAGACTTTAGTGGAAAGACTAAAGTTGACAGAGAATAGTGGAAAGACTAAAGTGGATAGACTTTAGTGGAAAGACTATAGTGGTAAGACTGTAGTGGACAGAATAAAGTGGAAACTATAGTGGAAAGACTAAAGTGGAAAGACTAAAGTGGACAGAGAATAGTGGAAAGACTAAAGTGGACAGACTATAATGGAAAGACTATCGTGGAAAGACTGTAGTGGACAGAATAAAGTGGAGACTATAGTGGAAAGACTAAAGTGGAAAGACTAAAGTGGACAGAGAATAGTGGAAAGACTAAAGTGGACAGACTATAGTGGAAAGACTAAAGTGGACAGACTATAGTGGAAAGACTAAAGTGGACAGACTAAGGTGGAAAGACTAAAGTGGAAAGACTAAAGTGGACAGACTATATTTAAAGACTATAGTGGAAAGACTGTAGTGGACAGAATAAAGTGGAGACTATAGTGGAAAGACTAAAGTTGACAGAGAATAGTGGAAAGACTAAAGTGGATAGACTTTAGTGGAAAGACTATAGTGGAAAGACTGTAGTGGACAGAATAAAGTGGAGACTATAGTGGAAAGACTAAAGTGGAAAGACTAAAGTGGACAGAGAATAGTGGAAAGACTAAAGTGGACAGACTGTAGTGGACAGAATAAAGTGGAGACTATAGTGGAAAGACTATAGTGGAAAGACTAAAGTTGACAGAGAATAGTGGAAAGACTAAAGTGGATAGACTTTAGTGGAAAGACTATAGTGGAAAGACTGTAGTTGACAGAATAAAGTGGAGACTATAGTGGAAAGACTAAAGTGGAAAGACTAAACTGGACAGACTACAGTGGAAAGACTGAAGTGGACAGACTAAAGTGGAAAAACTAAAGTGGAAAGACTAAAGTGGACAGACTATAGTGGAAAGACTATAGTGGAAAGACTGTAGTGGACAGAATAAAGTGTAGACTGTAGTGGAAAGACTAAACGGGAAAGAGAATATTGGAAAGACTAAAGTGGACAGTCTATAGTGGAAAGACTAAAGTGGACAGACTAAAGTGGAAAGACTAAAGTGCAAAGACTAAAGTAGACAGACTATAGTGGAAAAACTATAGTGGAAAGACTGTAGTGGACAGAATAAAGTGGAGGCTATAGTGGAAAGACTAAAGTGGAAAGACTAAAGTGGACAGACTATAGTGGAAAGAATAAAGTGGACAGACTATACTGGAAAGACTAAAGTGGACAGACTAAAGCGGAAAGACTAAAGTGGAAAGACTAAAGTGGACAGAGAATAGTGGAAAGACTAAAGTGGACAGACTATAATGGAAAGACTATAGTGGAAAGACTGTAGTGGACAGAATAAAGTGGAGACTATAGTGGAAAGACTAAAGTGGAAAGACTAAAGTGGACAGAGAATAGTGGAAAGACTAAAGTGGACAGACTATAGTGGAAAGACTAAAGTGGACAGACTATAGTGGAAAGACTAAAGTGGACAGACTAAGGTGGAAAGACTAAAGTGGAAAGACTAAAGTGGACAGACTATATTTAAAGACTATAGTGGAAAGACTGTAGTGGACAGAATAAAGTGGAGACTATAGTGGAAAGACTAAAGTTGACAGAGAATAGTGGAAAGACTAAAGTGGATAGACTTTAGTGGAAAGACTATAGTGGAAAGACTGTAGTGGACAGAATAAAGTGGAGACTATAGTGGAAAGACTAAAGTGGAAAGACTAAAGTGGACAGAGAATAGTGGAAAGACAAAAGTGGACAGACTGTAGTGGACAGAATAAAGTGGAGACTATAGTGGAAAGACTATAGTGGAAAGACTAAAGTTGACAGAGAATAGTGGAAAGACTAAAGTGGATAGACTTTAGTGGAAAGACTATAGTGGAAAGACTGTAGTTGACAGAATAAAGTGGAGACTATAGTGGAAAGACTAAAGTGGAAAGACTAAACTGGACAGACTACAGTGGAAAGACTGAAGTGGACAGACTAAAGTGGAAAAACTAAAGTGGAAAGACTAAAGTGGACAGACTATAGTGGAAAGACTATAGTGGAAAGACTGTAGTGGACAGAATAAAGTGTAGACTGTAGTGGAAAGACTAAACGGGAAAGAGAATATTGGAAAGACTAAAGTGGACAGTCTATAGTGGAAAGACTAAAGTGGACAGACTAAAGTGGAAAGACTAAAGTGCAAAGACTAAAGTAGACAGACTATAGTGGAAAAACTATAGTGGAAAGACTGTAGTGGACAGAATAAAGTGGAGGCTATAGTGGAAAGACTAAAGTGGAAAGACTAAAGTGGACAGACTATAGTGGAAAGAATAAAGTGGACAGACTATACTGGAAAGACTAAAGTGGACAGACTAAAGTGGAAAGACTAAAGTGGAAAAACTAAAGTGGACAGAAGATAGTGGAAATGACTAAAGTGGAAAGACTAAAGTGGAAAGAGTAGAGTGGACAGACTAAAGTGGAAAGACTAAAGTGGACAGACTCTAGTGGAAAGACTGAAGCGGAAAGACTAAAGTGGACAGAGAGTAGTGGAAAGACTAAAGTGGACAGACTATAGTGGAAAGACTAAAGTGGAAAGAAAGTGGAAAGACTATAGTGGAAAGACTGTAGTGGACAGAATAAAGTGGAGACTATAGTGGAAAGACTAAAGTGGACAGAGAATAGTGGAAAGACTAAAGTGGACAGACTATAATGGAAAGACTATAGTGGAAAGACTGTAGTGGACAGAATAAAGTGGAGACTATAGTGGAAAGACTAAAGTGGAAAGACTAAAGTGGACAGAGAATAGTGGAAAGACTGAAGTGGACAGCATAAAGTGGAGAAACTAAAGTGGAAAGACTAAAGTGGACAGACTATAGTGAAAAGACTATAGTGGAAAGACTGTAGTGTACAGAATAAAGTGGAGGCAATAGTGGAAAGACTAAAGTGGACAGACTAAAGTGGACAGACTCTAGTGGCAAGACTAAGTGGACAGACTAAAGCGGAAAGACTAAAGTGGAAAGACTAAAGTGGACAGACTATAGTGGAAAGACTAAAGTGGACAGACTAAAGTGGAAAGACTAAAGTGGAAAGACTATATTGGAAAGACTATAGTTGAAAGACTAAAGTGGACAGAGAATAGTGGAAAGACTAAAGTGGACAGACTATAGTGGAAATACTATAGTGGAAAGACTGTAGTGGACAGAATAAAGTGGAGACTATAGTGGAAAGACTAAAGTTGACAGAGAATAGTGGAAAGACTAAAGTGGATAGACTTTAGTGGAAAGACTAAAGTGGAAAGACTAAAATGGACAGAGAATAGTGGAAAGACTAAAGTGGACAGACTATAATGGAAAGACTATAGTGGAAAGACTGTAGTGGACAGAATAAAGTGGAGACTATAGTGGAAAGACTATAGTGGAAAGACTAAAGTTGACAGAGAATAGTGGAAAGACTAAAGTGGATAGACTTTAGTGGAAAGACTATAGTGGAAAGACTGTAGTGGACAGAATAAAGTGGAGACTATAGTGGAAAGACTAAACTGGACAGACTATAGTGGAAAGACTGAAGTGGACAGAATAAAGTGGAGACTATAGTGGAAAGACTAAAGTGGAAAGACTAAAGTTGACAGAGAATAGTGGAAAGACTAAAGTGGATAGACTTTAGTGGAAAGACTATAGTGGAAAGATTGTAGTAGACAAAATAAAGTGGAGACTATAGTGGAAAGACTAAAGTGGACAGAGAATAGTGGAAAGACTAAAGTGGACAGACTATAGTGGAAAGACTAAAGTGGACAGACTAAGGTGGAAAGACTAAAGTGGAAAGACTAAAGTGGACAGACTATATTGGAAAGACTATAGTGGAAAGACTAAAGTGGACAGAGAATAGTGGAAAGACTAAAGTTGACAGACTAAAGTTGACAGAGAATAGTGGAAAGACTAAAGTGGAAAGACTGTAGCGGACAGAATAAAGTGGAGACTATAGTGGAAAGACTAAAGTGGAAAGACTACAGTGGACAGACTATAGTGGAAAGACTAAAGTGGAAAGACTATAGTGGACAGAATAAAGTGGAGACTATAGTGGAAAGACTAAAGTGGACAGAGAATAGTGGAAAGACTAAAGTGGATAGACTTTAGTGGAAAGACTATAGTGGAAAGACTAAAGTTGACAGAGAATAGTGGAAAGACTAAAGTGGAAAGACTGTAGCGGACAGAATAAAGTGGAGACTATAGTGGAAAGACTAAAGTGGAAAGACTACAGTGGACAGACTATAGTGGAAAGACTAAGTGGACAGACTAGAATGGAAAGACTATAGTGGAAAGACTGTAGTGGACAGAATAAAGTGGAGACTATAGTGGAAAGAATAAAGTGGACAGAGAATAGTGGAAAGACTAAAGTGGACAGACTATAATGGAAAGACTATAGTGGAAACACTCTAGTGGAAAGACTGTAGTGGACAGAATAAAGTGGAGACTATAGTGGAAAGACTAAAGTGGACAGAGAATAGTGGAAAGACTAAAGTGGACAGACTAGAATGGAAAGACTATAGTGGAAAGACTGTAGTGGACAGAATAAAGTGGAGACTATAGTGGAAAGAATAAAGTGGACAGAGAATAGTGGAAAGACAAAAGTGGACAGACTATAATGGAAAGACTATAGTGGAAAGACTGTAGTGGACAGAATAAAGTGGAGACTATAGTGGAAAGACTAAAGTGGAAAGACTAAACTGGACAGACTATAGTGGAAAGACTGAAATGGACAGACTAAAGTGGAAAAACTAAAGTGGAAAGACTAAAGTGGACAGACTATAGTGGAAAGACTGTAGTGGAAAGACTGTAGTGGACAGAATAAAGTGGAGATTATAGTGGAAAGACTAAAGTGGACAGACTAAAGTGGACAGACTCTAGTGGAAAGACTAAGTGGACAGACTAAAGCGGAAAGACTAAAGTGGAAAGACTAAAGTGGACAGACTATAGTGGAAAGACTAAAGTGGACAGCTAAAGTGGAAAGACTAAAGTATAAAGACTAAAGTGGACAGACTATAGTGCAAAGACTATAGTGCAAAGACTAACTGGACAGACTAAAGCGGAAAGACTAAAGTGGAAAGACTAAAGTGGACAGACTATAGTGGAAAGATTAAAGTGGAAAGACTAAAGTGGACAGACTATAGTGGAAAGACTATAGTGGAAAGACTGTAGTGGACAGAATAAAGTGGAGATTATAGTGGAAAGACTAAAGTGGAAAGACTAAACTGGACGGACTATAGTGGAAAGACTGAAGTGGACAGACTAAAGTGGAAAAACTAAAGTGGAAAGACTAAAGTGGACAGACTATAGTGGAAAGACTATAGTGGAAAGACTGTAGTGGACAGAATAAAGTGGAGACTATAGTGGAAAGACTAAAGTGGACAGAGAATAGTGGAAAGACTAAAGTGGACAGACTATAGTGGAAAGACTATAGTGGAAAGACTGTAGTGGACAGAATAAAGTGGAGACTATAGTGGAAAGACTAAAGTGGAAAGACTAAAGTGGACAGAGAATAGTGGAAAGACTAAAGTGGACAGACTATAGTGGAAAGACTGAAGTGGACAGACTAAGGTGGAAAGACTAAAGTGGAAAGACTAAAGTGGACAGACTGTATTGGAAAGACTATAGAGGAAAGACTAAAGTGGACAGAGAATAGTGGAAAGACTAAAGTGGACAGACTATAGTGGAAAGACTATAGTGGAAAGACTGTAGTGGACAGAATAAAGTGGAGACTATAGTGGAAAGACTAAAGTGGAAAGACTATGGTGGAAAGACTGTAGTGGACAGAATAAAGTGGAGACTATAGTGGAAAGACTAAAGTGGACAGAGAATAGTGAAAAGACTATAGTGGAAAGACTATAGTGGACAGAATAAAGTGGAGACTATAGTGGAAAGACTAAAGTGGAAAGACTAAAGTGGACAGACTATGGTGGAAAGACTATAGTGGAAAGACTGTAGTGGACAGAAGAAAGTGGAGACTTTAGTGGAAAGACTAAAGTTGACAGAGAATAGTGGAAAGACTAAAGTGGATAGACTTTAGTGGAAAGACTATAGTGGAAAGACTGTAGTGGACAGAATAAAGTGGAGACTATAGTGGAAAGACTAAAGTGGAAAGACTAAAGTGGACAGAGAATAGTGGAAAGACTAAAGTGGACAGACTATAATGGAAAGACTATAGTGGAAAGACTTTAGTGGACAGAATAAAGTGGAGACTATAGTGGAAAGACTAAAGTGGAAAGACAAAAGTGGACAGAGAATAGTGGAAAGACTAAAGTGGACAGACTATAGTGGAAAGACTAAAGTGGACAGACTATATTTAAAGACTATAGTGGAAAGACTGTAGTGGACAGAATAAAGTGGAGACTATAGTGGAAAGACTAAAGTTGACAGAGAATAGTGGAAAGACTAAAGTGGATAGACTTTAGTGGAAAGACTATAGTGGAAAGACTGTAATGGACAGAATAAAGTGGAGACTATAGTGGAAAGACTAAAGTGGACAGAGAATAGTGGAAAGACTAAAGTGGACAGACTATAATGGAAAGACTATAGTGGAAAGACTGTAGTGGACAGAATAAAGTGGAGACTATAGTGGAAAGACTATAGTGGAAAGACTAAAGTTGACAGAGAATAGTGGAAAGACTAAAGTGGATGGACTTTAGTGGAAAGACTATAGTAGAAAGACTGTAGTGGACAGAATAAAGTGGAGACTATGGTGGAAAGACTAAAGTCGAAAGACTAAACTGGACAGACTATAGTGGAAAGACTGAAGTGGACAGACTAAAGTGGAAAAACTAAAGTGGAAATACTAAAGTGGACAGACTATAGTGGAAAGACTATAGTGGAAAGACTGTAGTGGACAGAATAAAGTGGAGACTATAGTGGAAAGACTACAGTGGACAGACTATAGTGGAAAGACTATAGTGGAAAGACTGTAGTGGACAGAATAAAGTGGAGACTATAGTTGAAAGACTAAAGTGGACTAAGAATAGTGGAAAGACTATAGTGGACAGAATAAAGTGGAGACTATAGTGGAAAGACTACAGTGGACAGACTAAAGTGGAAAGACTAAAGTGGACAGAGAATAGTGGAAAGACTAAAGTGGACAGACTATAGTGGAAAGACTAAAGTGGACAGACTATATTTAAAGACTATAGTGGAAAGACTGTAGTGGACAGAATAAAGTGGAGACTATAGTGGAAAGACTAAAGTTGACAGAGAATAGTGGAAAGACTAAAGTGGATAGACTTTAGTGGAAAGACTATAGTGGAAAGACTGTAATGGACAGAATAAAGTGGAGACTATAGTGGAAAGACTAAAGTGGACAGAGAATAGTGGAAAGACTAAAGTGGACAGACTATAATGGAAAGACTATAGTGGAAAGACTGTAGTGGACAGAATAAAGTGGAGACTATAGTGGAAAGACTATAGTGGAAAGACTAAAGTTGACAGAGAATAGTGGAAAGACTAAAGTGGATGGACTTTAGTGGAAAGACTATAGTAGAAAGACTGTAGTGGACAGAATAAAGTGGAGACTATGGTGGAAAGACTAAAGTCGAAAGACTAAACTGGACAGACTATAGTGGAAAGACTGAAGTGGACAGACTAAAGTGGAAAAACTAAAGTGGAAATACTAAAGTGGACAGACTATAGTGGAAAGACTATAGTGGAAAGACTGTAGTGGACAGAATAAAGTGGAGACTATAGTGGAAAGACTACAGTGGACAGACTATAGTGGAAAGACTATAGTGGAAAGACTGTAGTGGACAGAATAAAGTGGAGACTATAGTTGAAAGACTAAAGTGGACTAAGAATAGTGGAAAGACTATAGTGGACAGAATAAAGTGGAGACTATAGTGGAAAGACTAAAGTGGAAAGACTAAAGTGGACAGACTATAGTGGAAAGACTATAGTGGAAAGACTTTAGTGGACAGAATAAAGTGGAGACTATAGTGGAAAGACTAAAGTTGACAGAGAATAGTGGAAAGACTAAAGTGGACAGACTATAATTGAAAGACTTTAGTGGAAAGACTGTAGTGGACAGAATAAAGTGGAGACTATAGTGGAAAGACTAAATCGGAAAGACTAAAGTGGACAGAGAATAGTAGAAAGACTAAAGTGGACAGACTATAGTGGAAAGACTAAAGTGGACAGACTATAGTGGAAAGACTAAACTGGACAGACTAAGGTGGAAAGACTAAAGTGGAAAGACTAAAGTGGACAGACTATAGTGGAAAGACTATAGTGTAAAGACTGTAGTGGGAAGAATAAAGTGGAGACTATAGTGGAAAGACTAAAGTTGACAGAGAATAGTGGAAAGACTAAAGTGGATAGACTTTAGTGGAAAGACTATAGTGGAAAGACTGTAGTGGACAGAATAAAGTGGAGACTATAGTGGAAAGACTAAAGTGGAAAGACTAAAGTGGACAGAGAATAGTGGAAAGACTAAAGTGGACAGACTATAATGGAAAGACTATAGTGGAAGGACTGTAGTGGACAGAATAAAGTGGACACTATAGTGGAAAGACTAAAGTGGAAAGACTAAAGTTGACAGAGAATAGTGGAAAGACTAAAGTGGAAAGACTGTAGTGGACAGAATAAAGTGGAGACTATAGTGGAAAGACTAAAGTGGAAAGAGAATAGTGGAAAGACTAAAGTGGACAGAATATAGTGGAAAGACTAAAGTGGACAGACTAAGGTGGAAAGACTAAAGTGGAAAGACTAAAGTGGACAGACTATATTGGAAAGACTATAGTGGAAAGACTAAAGTGGACAGAGAATAGTGGAAAGACTAAAGTGGACAGACTATAGTGGAAAGACTATAGTGGAAAGACTGTAGTGGACAGAATAAAGTGGAGACTATAGTGGAAAGACTAAAGTGGAAAGACTAAAGTTGACAGAGAATAGTGGAAAGACTAAAGTGGAAAGACTGTAGTGGACAGAATAAAGTGGAGACTATAGTGGAAAGACTACAGTGGACAGACTATAGTGGAAAGACTATAGTGGAAAGACTGTAGTGGACAGAATAAAGTGGAGACTATAGTGGAAAGACTAAAGTGGACAGAGAATAGTGGAAAGACTATAGTGGAAAGACTATAGTGGACAGAATAAAGTGGAGACTATAGTGGAAAGACTAAAGTGGAAAGACTAAAGTGGACAGACTATAGTGGAAAGACTATAGTGGAAAGACTGTAGTGGGCAGAATAAAGTGGAGACTATAGTGGAAAGACTAAAGTTGACAGAGAATAGTGGAAAGACTAAAGTGGATAGACTTTAGTGGAAAGACTGTAGTGGAAAGACTGTAGTGGACAGAATAAAGTGGAGACTATAGTGGAAAGACTAAAGTGGAAAGACTAAAGTGGACAGAGAATAGTGGAAAGACTAAAGTGGACAGACTATAATGGAAAGACTATAGTGGAAAGACTGTAGTGGACAGAATAAAGTGGAGACTATAGTGGAACGGCTAAAGTGGACAGAGAATAGTGGAAAGACTAAAGTGGACATACTATAGTGGAAAGACTAAAGTGGACAGACTATAGTGGAAAGACTAAAGTGGACAGACTAAGGTGGAAAGACTAAAGTGGAAAGACTAAAGTGGACAGACTATATTTAAAGACTATAGTGGAAAGACTAAAGTGGAGAGAGAATAGTGGAAAGACTAAAGTGGACAGACTATAGTGGAAAGACTGTAGTGGACAGAATAAAGTGGAGACTATAGTGGAAAGACTAAAGTGGAAAGACTAAACTGGACAGACTATAGTGGAAAGACTGAAGTGGACAGACTAAAGTGGAAAAACTAAAGTGGAAAGACTAAAGTGGACAGACTATAGTGGAAAGACTATAGTGGAAAGACTGTAGTGGACAGAATAAAGTGGAGATTATAGTGGAAAGACTAAAGTGGACAGACTAAAGTAGACAGACTCTAGTGGAAAGACTAAGTGGACAGACTAAAGCGGAAAGACTAAAGTGGAAAGACTAAAGTGGACAGACTATAGTGGAAAGACTAAAGTGGACAGACTAAAGTGGAAAGACCAAAGTGGAAAGACTAAAGTGGACAGACTATAGTGGAAAGACTATAGTGGAAAGACTAACTGGACAGACTAAAGCGGAAAGACTAAAGTGGAAAGACTAAAGTGGACAGACTATAGTGGAAAGATTAAAGTGGAAAGACTAAAGTGGACAGACTGTAGTGGAAAGACTATAGTGGAAAGACTCTAGTGGACAGAATAAAGTGGAGACTATAGTGGAAAGACTAAAGTGGAAAGACTAAAGTGGACAGAGAATAGTGGAAAGACTAAAGTGGACAGACTATAATGTAAAGACAATAGTGGACTATATTTAAAGACTATAGTGGAAAGACTAAAGTGGACAGAGAATAGTGGAAAGACTAAAGTGGACAGACTATAGTGGAAAGACTCTAGTGGAAAGACTGTAGTGGACAGAATAAAGTGGAGACTATAGTGGAAAGACTAAAGTGGAAAGACTAAAGTTGACAGAGAATAGTGGAAAGACTAAAGTGGATAGACTTTAGTGGAAAGACTATAGTGGAAAGACTGTAGTGGACAGAATAAAGTGGAGACTATAGTGGAAAGACTACAGTGGACAGACTATAGTGGAAAGACTATGGTGGAAAGACTGTAGTGGACAGAATAAAGTGGAGACTATAGTGGAAAGACTAAAGTGGACAGAGAATAGTGGAAAGACTATAGTGGAAAGACTATAGTGGACAGAATAGAGTGGAGACTATAGTGGAAAGACTAAAGTTGAAAGACTAAAGTGGACAGACTATAGTGGAAAGACTATAGTGGAAAGACTGTAGTGGACAGAATAAAGTGGAGACTATAGTGGAAAGACTAAAGTTGACAGATAATAGTGGAAAGACTAAAGTGGATAGACTTTAGTGGAAAAACTATAGTGGAAAGACTGTAGTGGACAGAATAAAGTGGAGACTATAGTGGAAAGAATAAAGTGGAAAGACTAAAGTGGACAGAGAATAGTGGAAAGACTAAAGTGGACAGACTATAGTGGAAAGACTAAAGTGGACAGACTATATTTAAAGACTATAGTGGAAAGACTGTAGTGGACAGAATAAAGTGGAGACTATAGTGGAAAGACTAAAGTTGACAGAGAATAGTGGAAAGACTGAAGTGGATAGACTTTAGTGGAAAAACTATAGTGGAAAACTGTAGTGGACAGAATAAAGTGGAGACTATAGTGGAAAGACTAAAGTGGAAAGACTAAAGTGGACAGAGAATAGTGGAAAGACCAAAGTGGACAGACTATAATGGAAAGACTATAGTGGAAAGACTGTAGTGGACAGAATAAAGTGGAGACTATAGTGGAAAGACTAAAGTGGAAAGACTAAAGTTGACAGAGAATAGTGGAAAGACTAAAGTGGATAGACTTTAGTGGAAAGACTATAGTGGAAAGACTGTAGTGGACAGAATAAAGTGGAGACTATAGTGGAAAGACTAAAGTGGAAAGACTAAACTGGACAGACTATAGTGGAAAGACTGAAGTGGACAGACTAAAGTGGAAAAACTAAAGTGGAAATACTAAAGTGGACAGACTATAGTGGAAAGACTATAGTGGAAAGACTGTAGTGGACAGAATAAAGTGGAGACTATAGTGGAAAGACTACAGTGGACAGACTATAGTGGAAAGACTAGAGTGGAAAGACTGTAGTGGACAGAATAAAGTGAAGACTATAGTTGAAAGACTAAAGTGGACAAAGAATAGTGGAAAGACTATAGTGGACAGAATAAAGTGGAGACTATAGTGGAAAGACTAAAGTGGAAGGACTAAAGTGGACAGACTATAGTGGAAAGACTATAGTGGAAAGACTTTAGTGGACAGAATAAAGTGGAGACTATAGTGGAAAGACTAAAGTTGACAGAGAATAGTGGAAAGACTAAAGTGGACAGACTATAATTGAAAGACTATAGTGGAAAGACTGTAGTGGACAGAATAAAGTGGAGACTATAGTGGAAAGACTAAATCGGAAAGACTAAAGTGGACAGAGAATAGTGGAAAGACTAAAGTGGACAGACTATAGTGGAAAGACTAAAGTGGACAGACTATAGTGGAAAGACTAAACTGGACAGACTAAGGTGGAAAGACTAAAGTGGAAAGACTAAAGTGGACAGACTATAGTGGAAAGACTATAGTGTAAAGACTGTAGTGGGAAGAATAAAGTGGAGACTATAGTGGAAAGACTAAAGTTGACAGAGAATAGTGGAAAGACTAAAGTGGATAGACTTTAGTGGAAAGACTATAGTGGAAGGACTGTAGTGGACAGAATAAAGTGGAGACTATAGTGGAAAGACTAAAGTGGAAAGACTAAAGTGGACAGAGAATAGTGGAAAGACCAAATTTGGACAGACTATAATGGAAAGACTATAGTGGAAAGACTGTAGTGGACAGAATAAAGTGGAGACTATAGTGGAAAGACTAAAGTGGAAAGACTAAAGTTGACAGAGAATAGTGGAAAGACTAAAGTGGATAGACTTTAGTGGAAAGACTATAGTGGAAAGACTGTAGTGGACAGAATAAAGTGGAGACTATAGTGGAAAGACTAAAGTGGAAAGACTAAACTGGACAGACTATAGTGGAAAGACTGAAGTGGACAGACTAAAGTGGAAAAACTAAAGTGGAAATACTAAAGTGGACAGACTATAGTGGAAAGACTATAGTGGAAAGACTGTAGTGGACAGAATAAAGTGGAGACTATAGTGGAAAGACTACAGTGGACAGACTATAGTGGAAAGACTATAGTGGAAAGACTGTAGTGGACAGAATAAAGTGAAGACTATAGTTGAAAGACTAAAGTGGACAAAGAATAGTGGAGAGACTATAGTGGACAGAATAAAGTGGAGACTATAGTGGAAAGACTAAAGTGGAAAGACTAAAGTGGACAGACTATAGTGGAAAGACTATAGTGGAAAGACTTTAGTGGACAGAATAAAGTGGAGACTATAGTGGAAAGACTAAAGTTGACAGAGAATAGTGGAAAGACTAAAGTGGACAGACTATAATTGAAAGACTATAGTGGAAAGACTGTAGTGGACAGAATAAAGTGGAGACTATAGTGGAAAGACTAAATCGGAAAGACTAAAGTGGACAGAGAATAGTGGAAAGACTAAAGTGGACAGACTATAGTGGAAAGACTAAAGTGGACAGACTATAGTGGAAAGACTATAGTGGAAAGCCTGTATTGGACAGAATAAAGTGGAGACTATAGTGGAAAGACTAAAGTTGACAGTGAATAGTGGAAAGACTAAAGTGGATAGACTTTAGTGGAAAGACTGTAGTGGAAAGACTGTAGTGGACAGAATAAAGTGGAGACTATAATGACTCAGACTATAATGGAAAGACTATAGTGGAAAGACTGTAGTGGACAGAATAAAGTGGACACTATAGTGGAAAGACTAAAGTGGAAAGACTAAAGTTGACAGAGAATAGTGGAAAGACTAAAGTGGAAAGACTGTAGTGGACAGAATAAAGTGGAGACTATAGTGGAAAGACTAAAGTGGACAGAGAATAGTGGAAAGACTAAAGTGGACAGAATATAGTGGAAAGACTAAAGTGGACAGACTAAGGTGGAAAGACTAAAGTGGAAAGACTAAAGTGGACAGACTATATTGGAAAGACTATAGTGGAAAGACTAAAGTGGACAGAGAATAGTGGAAAGACTAAAGTGGACAGACTATAGTGGAAAGACTATAGTGGAAAGACTGTAGTGGACAGAATAAAGTGGAGACTATAGTGGAAAGACTAAAGTGGAAAGACTAAAGTTGACAGAGAATAGTGGAAAGACTAAAGTGGAAAGACTGTAGTGGACAGAATAAAGTGGAGACTGTAGTGGAAAGACTACAGTGGACAGAGAATAGTGGAAAGACTATAGTGGAAAGACTATAGTGGACAGAATAAAGTGGAGACTAGAGTGGAAAGACTAAAGTGGAAAGACTAAAGTGGACAGACTATAGTGGAAAGACTATAGAGGACAGAATAAAGTGGAGACTATAGTGGAAAGACTAAAGTGGAAAGACTAAAGTGGACAGAGAATAGTGGAAAGACTATAGTGGACAGAATAAAGTGGAGACTATAGTGGAAAGACTAAAGTGGAAAGACTAAAGTGGACAGACTATAGTGGAAAGACTATAGTGGAAAGCCTGTATTGGACAGAATAAAGTGGAGACTATAGTGGAAAGACTAAAGTTGACAGAGAATAGTGGAAAGACTAAAGTGGATAGACTTTAGTGGAAAGACTGTAGTGGAAAGACTGTTCTGGACAGAATAAAGTGGAGACTATAGTGGAAAGACTAAAGTGGAAAGACTAAAGTGGACAGAGAATAGTGGAAAGACTAAAGTGGACAGACTATAATGGAAAGACTATAGTGGAAAGACTGTAGTGGACAGAATAAAGTGGAGACTATAGTGGAAAGACTAAAGTGGAAAGACTAAAGTGGACAGAGAATAGTGGAAAGACTAAAGTGGACAGACTATAGTGGAAAGACTAAAGTGGACAGACTATAGTGGAAAGACTAAAGTGGACAGACTAAGGTGGAAAGACTAAAGTGGAAAGACTAAAGTGGACAGACTATATTTAAAGACTATAGTGGAAAGACTAAAGTGGACAGAGAATAGTGGAAAGACTAAAGTGGACAGACTATAGTGGAAAGACTATAGTGGAAAGACTGTAGTGGACAGAATAAAGTGGAGACTATAGTGGAAAGACTAAAGTGGAAAGACTAAACTGGACAGACTATAGTGGAAGACTGAAGTGGACAGACTAAAGTAGACAGACTCTAGTGGAAAGACTAAGTGGACCGACTAAAGCGGAAAGACTAAAGTGGAAAGACTAAAGTGGACAGACTATAGTGGAAAGACTAAAGTGGACAGACTAAAGTGGAAAGACTAAAGTGGAAATACTAAAGTGGAAAGACTAAAGTGGAAAGACTAAAGTGGACAGACTATAGTGGAAAGATTAAAGTGGAAAGACTAAAGTGGACAGACTATAGTGGAAAGACTATAGTGGAAAGACTGTAGTGGACAGAATAAAGTGGAGACTATAGTGGAAAGACTAAAGTGGAAAGACTAAAGTGGACAGAGAATAGTGGAAAGACTAAAGTGGACAGACTAAAATGTAAAGACAATAGTGGACTATATTTAAAGACTATAGTGGAAAGACTAAAGTGGACAGAGAATAGTGGAAAGACTAAAGTGGACAGACTATAGTGGAAAGACTCTAGTGGAAAGACTGTAGTGGACAGAATAAAGTGGAGACTATAGTGGAAAGACTAAAGTGGAAAGACTAAAGTTGACAGAGAATTGTGGAAAGACTAAAGTGGATAGACTTTAGTGGAAAGACTATAGTGGAAAGACTGTAGTGGACAGAATAAAGTGGAGACTATAGTGGAAAGACTACAGTGGACAGACTATAGTGGTAAGACTATGGTGGAAAGACTGTAGTGGACAGAATAAAGTGGAGACTATAGTGGAAAGACTAAAGTGGACAGAGAATAGTGGAAAGACTATAGTGGAAAGACTATAGTGGACAGAATAGAGTGGAGACTATAGTGGAAAGACTAAAGTGGAAAGACTAAAGTGGACAGACTATAGTGGAAAGACTATAGTGGAAAGACTGTAGTGGACAGAATAAAGTGGAGACTATAGTGGAAAGACTAAAGTTGACAGAGAATAGTGGAAAGACTAAAGTGGATAGACTTTAGTGGAAAGACTATAGTGGAAAGACTGTAGTGGACAGAATAAAGTGGAGACTATAGTGGAAAGACTAAAGTGGAAAGACTAAAGTGGACAGAGAATAGTGGGAAGACTAAAGTGGACAGACTATAATGGAAAGACTATAGTGGAAAGACTGTAGTGGACAGAATAAAGTGGAGACTATAGTGGAAAGAATAAAGTGGAAAGACTAAAGTGGACAGAGAATAGTGGAAAGACTAAAGTGGACAGACTATAGTGGAAAGACTAAAGTGGACAGACTATAGTGGAAAGACTAAAGTGGACAGACTAAGGTGGAAAGACTAAAGTGGAAAGACTAAAGTGGACAGACTATATTTAAAGACTATAGTGGAAAGACTGTAGTGGACAGAATAAAGTGGAGACTATAGTGGAAAGACTAAAGTTGACAGAGAATAGTGGAAAGACTGAAGTGGATAGACTTTAGTGGAAAGACTATAGTGGAAAGACTGTAGTGGACAGAATAAAGTGGAGACTATAGTGGAAAGACTAAAGTGGAAAGACTAAAGTGGACAGAGAATAGTGGAAAGACAAAAGTGGACAGACTATAATGGAAAGACTATAGTGGAAAGACTGTAGTGGACAGAATAAAGTGGAGACTATAGTGGAAAGACTAAAGTGGAAAGACTAAAGTTGACAGAGAATAGTGGAAAGACCAAAGTGGACAGACTTTAGTGGAAAGACTATAGTGGAAAGACTGTAGTGGACAGAATAAAGTGGAGACTATAGTGGAAAGACTAAAGTGGAAAGACTAAACTGGACAGACTATAGTGGAAAGACTGAAGTGGACAGACTAAAGTGGAAAAACTAAAGTGGAAAGACTAAAGTGGACAGACTATAGTGGAAAGACTATAGTGGAAAGACTGTAGTGGACAGAATAAAGTAGAGACTATAGTGGAAAGACTAACGTTGACAGAGAATAGTGGAAAGACTAAAGTGGATAGACTTTAGTGGAAAGACTATAGTGGAAAGACTGTAGTGGACAGAATAAAGTGGAGACTATAGTGGAAAGACTAAAGTGGACAGAGAATAGTGGAAAGACTAAAGTGGACAGACTATAATGGAAAGACTATAGTGGAAAGACTGTAGTGGACAGAATAAAGTGGAGACTATAGTGGAAAGACTAAAGTGGAAAGACTAAAGTGGACAGAGAATAGTGGAAAGACTAAAGTGGACAGACTATAGTGGAAAGACTAAAGTGGACAGACTATAGTGGAAAGACTAAAGTGGACAGACTAAGGTGGAAAGACTAAAGTGGAAAGACTAAAGTGGACAGACTATATTTAAAGACTATAGTGGAAAGACTAAAGTGGACAGAGAATAGTGGAAAGACTAAAGTGGACAGACTAGAGTGGAAAGACTGTAGTGGACAGAATAAAGTGGAGACTATAGTGGAAAGACTAAAGTGGAAAGACTAAACTGGACAGACTATAGTGGAAAGACTGAAGTGGACAGACTAAAGTGGAAAGACTAAAGTGAAAGACTAAAGTGGACAGACTATAGTGGAAAGACTATAATGGAAAGACTGTAGTGGACAGAATAAAGTGGAGATTATAGTGGAAAGACTAAAGTGGACAGACTAAAGTAGACAGACTCTAGTGGAAAGACTAAGTGGACAGACTAAAGCGGAAAGACTAAAGTGGAAAGACTAAAGTGGACAGACTATAGTGGAAAGACTAAAGTGGACAGACTAAAGTGGAAAGACTAAAGTGGAAAGACTAAAGTGGACAGACTATAGTGGAAAGACTATAGTGGAAAGACTAACTGGACAGACTAAAGCGGAAAGACTAAAGTGGAATGACTAAAGTGGACAGACTATAGTGGAAAGATTAAAGTGGAAAGACTAAAGTGGACAGACTATAGTGGAAAGACTGTAGTGAAAAGATGGTAGTGGACAGAATAAAGTGGAGACTATAGTGGAAAGACTAAAGTGGAAAGACTAAAGTGGACAGACAATAGTGGAAAGACTAAAGTGGACAGACTATAATGGAAAGACAATAGTGGAAAGACTGTAGTGGACAGAAGAAAGTGGAGACTATAGTGGAAACACTAAAGTGAAAAGACTAAAGTGGACAGAGAATAGTGGAAAGACTAAAGTGGACAGACTATAGTGGAAAGACTAAAGTGGACAGACTAAGGTGGAAAGACTAAAGTGGAAAGACTAAAGTGGACAGACTATCTTTAAAGACTATAGTGGAAAGACTAAAGTGGACAGAGAATAGTGGAAAGACTAAAGTGGACAGACTATAGTGGAAAGACTCTAGTGGAAAGACTGTAGTGGACAGAATAAAGTGGAGACTATAGTGGAAAGACTAAAGTTGACAGAGAATAGTGGAAAGACTAAAGTGGATAGACTTTAGTGGAAAGACTATAGTGGAAAGACGGAAGCGGACAGAATAAAGTGGAGACTATAGTGGAAAGACAACAGTAGACAGACAATAGTGGAAAGACTATGGTGGAAAGACTGTAGTGGACAGAATAAAGTGGAGACTATAGTGGAAAGACTAAAGTGGTCAGAGAATAGTGGAAAGACTATAGTGGAAAGACTATAGTGGACAGAATAGAGTGGAGACTATAGTGGAAAGACTAAAGTGGAAAGACTAAAGTGGACAGACTATAGTGGAAAGACTATAGTGGAAAGACTGTAGTGGACAGAATAAAGTGGAGACTATAGTGAAAAGACTAAAGTTGACAGAGAATAGTGGAAAGACTAAAGTGGATAGACTTTAGTGGAAAGACTATAGTGGAAAGACTGTAGTCGACAGAATAAAGTGGAGACTATAGTGGAAAGACTAAAGTGGAAAGACTAAAGTGGACAGAGAATAGTGGAAAGACTAAAGAGGACAGACTATAATGGAAAGACTATAGTGGAAAGACTGTAGTGGACAGAATAAAGTGGAGACTATAGTGGAAAGACTAAAGTGGAAAGACTAAAGTGGACAGAAAATAGTGGAAAGACTAAAGTGGACAGACTATAGTGGAAAGACTAAAGTGGACAGACTATAGTGGAAAGACTAAAGTGGACAGACTAAGGTGGAAAAACTAAAGTGGACAGACTATATTTAAAGACTATAGTGGAAAGACTGTAGAGGACAGAATAAAGTGGAGACTATAGTGGAAAGACTAAAGTTGACAGAGAATAGTGGAAAGACTATAGTGGAAAGACTATAGTGGACAGAATAAAGTGGAGACTATAGTGGAAAGACTAAAGTGGAAAGACTAAAGTGGACAGACTATAGTGGAAAGACTATAAGGGGAAAGACTGTAGTGGACAGAATAAAGTGGAGACTATAGTGGAAAGACTAAAGTTGACAGAGAATAGTGGAAAAACTAAAGTGGATAGACTTTAGTGGAAAGACTATAGTGGAAAGACTGTAGTGGACAGAATAAAGTGGAGACTATAGTGGAAAGACTAAAGTGAAAAGACTAAAGTGGACAGAGAATAGTGGAAAGACTAAAGTGGACAGACTATAGTGGAAAGACTAAAGTGGACAGACTATAGTGGAAAGACTAAACTGGACAGACTAAGGTGGAAAGACTAAAGTGGAAAGACTAAAGTGGACAGACTATAGTGGAAAGACTATAGTGGAAAGACTGTAGTGGACAGAATAAAGTGGAGACTATAGTGGAGAGACTAAAGTGGACAGAGAATAGTGGAAAGACTAAAGTGGACAGACTATAATGGAAAGACTATAGTGGAAAGACTGTAGTGGACAGAATAAAGTGGACACTATAGTGGAAAGACTAAAGTGGAAAGACTAAAGTGGACAGAGAATAGTGGAAAGACTAAAGTGGACAGACTATAGTGGAAAGACTAAAGTGGACAGACTAAGGTGGAAAGACTAAGTGGAAAGACTAAAGTGGACAGACTATATTGGAAAGACTATAGTGGAAAGACTGTAGTGGACAGAATAAAGTGGAGACTATAGTGGAAAGACTACAGTGGACAGACTATAGTGGAAAGGCTAAATTGGAAAGACTGTAGTGGACAGAATAAAGTGGAGACTATAGTGGAAAGACTAAAGTGGACAGAGAATAGTGGAAAGACTATAGTGGAAAGACTATAGTGGACAGAATAAAGTTTAGAATATAGTGGAAAGACTAAAGTGGAAAGACTAAAGTGGACAGACTATAGTGGAAAGACTATAGTGGAAAGACTGTAGTGGACAGAATAAAGTGGAGACTATAGTGGAAAGACTAAAGTTGACAGAGAATAGTGGAAAGACTAAAGTGGATAGACTTTAGTGGAAAGACTATAGTGGAAAGACTGTAGTGGACAGAATAAAGTGGAGACTGTAGTGGAAAGACTAAAGTGGAAAGACTAAAGTGGACAGAGAATAGAGGAAAGACTAAAGTGGACAGACTATAATGGAAAGACTATAGTGGAAAGACTGTAGTGGACAGAATAAAGTGGAGACTATAGTGGAAAGACTAAAGTGGAAAGACTAAAGTTGACAGAGAATAGTGGAAAGACTAAAGTGGACAGACTATAGTGGAAAGACTAAAGTGGACAGACTATATTTAAAGACTATAGTGGAAAGACTAAAGTGGACAGAGAATAGTGGAAAGACTAAAGTGGACAGACTATAGTGGAAAGACTATAGTGGAAAGACTGTAGTGGACAGAATAAAGTGGAGACTATAGTGGAAAGACTAAAGTGGAAAGACTAAACTGGACAGACTATAGTGGAAAGACTGAAGTGGACAGACTAAAGTGGAAAAACTAAAGTGGAAAGACTAAAGTGGACAGACTATAGTGGAAAGACTATAGTGGAAAGACTGTAGTGGACAGAATAAAGTGGAGATTATAGTGGAAAGACTAAAGTGGACAGACTAAAGTAGACAGAGAATAGTGGAAAGACTATAGTGGAAAGACTATAGTGGACAGAATAAAGTGGAGACTATAGTGGAAAGACTAAAGTGGAAAGACTAAAGTGGACAGACTATAGTGGAAAGACTATAGTGGAAAGACTGTAGTGGACAGAATAAAGTGGAGACTATAGTGGAAAGACTAAAGTTGACAGAGAATAGTGGAAAGACTAAAGTGGATAGACTTTAGTGGAAAGACTATAGTGGAAAGACTGTAGTGGACAGAATAAAGTGGAGACTATAGTGGAAAGACTAAAGTGGAAAGACTAAAGTGGACAGAGAATAGTGGAAAGACTAAAGTGGACAGACTATAGTGGAAAGACTAAAGTGGACAGACTATAGTGGAAAGACTAAACTGGACAGACTAAGGTGGAAAGACTAAAGTTGAAAGACTAAATTGGACAGACTATAGTGGAAAGACTATAGTGGAAAGACTGTAGTGGACAGAATAAAGTGGAGACTATAGTGGAAAGACTAAAGTGGAAAGACTAAAGTGGACAGAGAATAGTGGAAAGACTAAAGTGGACAGACTATAATGGAAAGACTATAGTGGAAAGACTGTAGTGGACAGAATAAAGTGGAGACTATAGTGGAAAGACTAAAGTGGAAAGACTAAAGTGGACAGAGAATAGTGGAAAGACTAAAGTGGACAGACTATAGTGGAAAGACTAAAGTGGACAGACTATAGTGGAAAGACTAAAGTGGACAGACTATAGTGGAAAGACTAAAGTGGACAGACTATAGTGGAAAGACTAAAGTGGACAGACTAAGGTGGAAAGACAGACTATAGTGGAAAGACTAAAGTGGACAGACTATAGTGGAAAGACTAAAGTGGACAGACTAAGGTGGAAAGACTAAAGTGGAAAGACTAAAGTGGACAGACCATATTTAAAGACTATAGTGGAAAGACTAAAGTGGACAGAGAATAGTGGAAAGACGAAAGTGGACAGACTAGAGTGGAAAGACTGTAGTGGACAGAATAAAGTGGAGACTAAAGTGGACAGACTATAGTGGAAAGACTAAAGTGGACAGACTATAGTGGAAAGACTAAAGTGGACAGACTATAGTGGAAAGACTGAAGTGGACAGACTAAAGTGGAAAAACTAAAGTGAAAGACTAAAGTGGACAGACTATAGTGGAAAGACTGTAGTGGACAGAATAAAGTGGAGATTATAGTGGAAAGACTAAAGTGGACAGACTAAAGTAGACAGACTCTAGTGGAAAGACTAAGTGGACATACTAAAGCGGAAAGACTAAAGTGGAAAGACTAAACTGGACAGACTATAGTGGAAAGACTAAAGTGGACAGACTAAAGTGGAAAGACTAAAGTGGAAAGACTAAAGCGGACAGACTATAGTGGAAAGACTATAGTGGAAAGACTAACTGGACAGACTAAAGCGGAAAGACTAAAGTGGAAAGACTAAAGTGGACAGACTATAGTGGAAAGATTAAAGTGAAAAAACTGTAGTGGACAGAATAAAGTGGAGACTATAGTGGAAACACTAAAGTGAAAAGACTAAAGTGGACAGAGAATAGTGGAAAGACTAAAGTGGACAGACTATAGTGGAAAGACTAAAGTGGACAGACTAAGGTAGAAAGACTAAAGTGGAAAGACTAAAGTGGACAGACTATCTTTAAAGACTATAGTGGAAAGACTAAAGTGGACAGAGAATAGTGGAAAGACTAAAGTGGACAGACTATAGTGGAAAGACTCTAGTGGAAAGACTGTAGTGGACAGAATAAAGTGGAGACTATAGTGGAAAGACTAAAGTGGAAAGACTAAAGTTGACAGAAAATAGTGGAAAGACTAAAGTGGATAGACTTTAGTGGAAAGACTATAGTGGAAAGACTGTAGTGGACAGAATAAAGTGGAGACTATAGTGGAAAGACAACAATGGACAGACTATAGTGGAAAGACTATGGTGGAAAGACTGCAGTGGACAGAATAAAGTGGAGACTATAGTGGAAAGACTAAAGTGGACAGAGAATAGTGGAAAGACAATAGTGGAAAGACTATAGTGGACAGAATAGAGTGGAGACTATAGTGGAAAGACTAAAGTGGAAAGACTAAAGTGGACAGACTAGAGTGGAAAGACTATAGTGGAAAGACTGTAGTGGACAGAATAAAGTGGAGACTATAGTGAAAAGACTAAAGTTTACAGAGAATAGTGGAAAGACTAAAGTGGATAGACTTTAGTGGAAAGACTATAGTGGAAAGACTGTAGTGGACAGAATAAAGTGGAGACTATAGTGGAAAGACTAAAGTGGAAAGACTAAAGTGGACAGAGAATAGTGGAAAGACTAAAGTGGACAGACTATAATGGAAAGACTATAGTGGAAAGACTGTAGTGGACAGAATAAAGTGGAGACTATAGTAGAAAGACTAAAGTGGAAAGACTAAAGTGGACAGAGAATAGTGGAAAGACTAAAGTGGACAGACTATAGTGGAAAGACTAAAGTGGACAGACTATAGTGGAAAGACTAAAGTGGACAGACTAAGGTGGAAAAACTAAAGTGGAAAGACTAAAGTGGACAGACTATATTTAAAGACTATAGTGGAAAGACTGTAGTGGACAGAATAAAGTGGAGACTATAGTGGAAAGACTAAAGTTGACAGAGAATAGTGGAAAGACTGAAGTGGATAGACTTTAGTGGAAAGACTATAGTGGAAAGACTGTAGTGGACAGAATAAAGTGGAGACTATAGTGGAAAGACTAAAGTGGAAAGACTAAAGTGGACAGAGAATAGTGGAAAGACCAAAGTGGAAAGACTATAATGGAAAGACTATAGTGGAAAGACTGTAGTGGACAGAATGAAGTGGAGACTATATTGGAAAGACTAAAGTGGAAAGACTAAAGTTGACAGAGAATAGTGGAAAGACTAAAGTGGATAGACTTTAGTGGAAAGACTATAGTGGAAAGACTGTAGTGGACAGAATAAAGTGGAGACTATAGTGGAAAGACTAAAGTGGAAAGACTAAACTGGACAGACTATAGTGGAAAGACTGAAGTGGACAGACTAAAGTGGAAAAACTAAAGTGGAAAGACTAAAGTGGACAGACTATAGTGGAAAGACTATAGTGGAAAGACTGTAGTGGACAGAATAAAGTGAAGACTATAGTGGAAAGACTACAGTGGACAGACTATAGTGGAAAGACTATAGTGGAAAGACTGTAGTGGACAGAATAAAGTGGAGACGATAGTGGAAAGACTAAAGTGGACAGAGAATAGTGGAAAGACTATAGTGGAAAGACTATAGTGGACAGAATAAAGTGGAGACTATAGTGTAAAGACTAAAGTGGAAAGACTAAAGTGGACAGACTATAGTGGAAAGACTGTAGTGGACAGAATAAAGTGGAGACTATAGTGGAAAGACTAAAGTTGACAGAGAATAGTGGAAAGACTAAAGTGGATAGACTTTAGTGGAAAGACTATAGTGGAAAGACTGTAGTGGACAGAATAAAGTGGAGACTATAGTGGAAAGACTAAAGTGGACAGAGAATAGTGGAAAGACTAAAGTGGACAGACTATAATGGAAAGACTATAGTGGAAAGACTGTAGTGGACAGAATAAAGTGGAGACTATAGTGGAAAGACTAAAGTGGAAAGACTAAAGTGGACAGAGAATAGTGGAAAGACTAAAGTGGACAGACTATAGTGGAAAGACTAAAGTGGACAGACTATAGTGGAAAGACTAAAGTGGACAGACTAAGGTGGAAAGACTAAAGTGGAAAGACTAAAGTGGACAGACTATATTTAAAGACTATAGTGGAAAGACTAAAGTGGACAGAGAATAGTGGAAAGACTAAAGTGGACAGACTAGAGTGGAAAGACTAAAGTGGACAGACTAGAGTGGAAAGACTGTAGTGGACAGAATAAAGTGGAGACTATAGTGGAAAGACTAAAGTGGAAAGACTAAACTGGACAGACTATAGTGGAAAGACTGAAGTGGACAGACTAAAGTGGAAAAACTAAAGTGAAAGACTAAAGTGGACAGACTATAGTGGAAAGACTATAATGGAAAGACTGTAGTGGACAGAATAAAGTGGAGATTATAGTGGAAAGACTAAAGTGGACAGACTAAAGTAGACAGACTCTAGTGAAAAGACTAAGTGGACAGACTAAAGCGGAAAGACTAAAGTGGAAAGACTAAAGTGGACAGACTATAGTGGAAAGACTAAAGTGGACAGACTAAAGTGGAAAGACTAAAGTGGAAAGACTAAAGTGGACAGACTATAGTGGAAAGACTATAGTGGAAAGACTAACTGGACAGACTAAAGCGGAAAGACTAAAGTGGAATGACTAAAGTGGACAGACTATAGTGGAAAGATTAAAGTGGAAAGACTAAAGTGGACAGACTATAGTGGAAAGACTATAGTGAAAAGATGGTAGTGGACAGAATAAAGTGGAGACTATAGTGGAAAGACTAAAGTGGAAAGACTAAAGTGGACAGACAATAGTGGAAAGACTAAAGTGGACAGACTATAATGGAAAGACAATAGTGGAAAGACTGTAGTGGACAGAAGAAAGTGGAGACTATAGTGGAAACACTAAAGTGAAAAGACTAAAGTGGACAGAGAATAGTGGAAAGACTAAAGTGGACAGACTATACTGGAAAGACTAAAGTGGACAGACTAAGGTGGAAAGACTAAAGTGGAAAGACTAAAGTGGACAGACTATCTTTAAAGACTATAGTGGAAAGACTAAAGTGGACAGAGAATAGTGGAAAGACTAAAGTGGACAGACTATAGTGGAAAGACTCTAGTGGAAAGACTGTAGTGGACAGAATAAAGTGGAGACTATAGTGGAAAGACTAAAGTGGAAAGACTAAAGTTGCCAGAGAATAGTGGAAAGACTAAAGTGGATAGACTTTAGTGGAAAGACTATAGTGGAAAGACTGAAGCGGACAGAATAAAGTGGAGACTATAGTGGAAAGACAACAGTAGACAGACAATAGTGGAAAGACTATGGTGGAAAGACTGTAGTGGACAGAATAAAGTGGAGACTATAGTGGAAAGACTAAAGTGGTCAGAGAATAGTGGAAAGACTATAGTGGAAAGACTATAGTGGACAGAATAGAGTGGAGACTATAGTGGAAAGACTAAAGTGGAAAGACTAAAGTGGACAGACTATAGTGGAAAGACTATAGTGGAAAGACTGTAGTGGACAGAATAAAGTGGAGACTATAGTGAAAAGACTAAAGTTGACAGAGAATAGTGGAAAGACTAAAGTGGATAGACTTTAGTGGAAAGACTATAGTGGAAAGACTGTAGTCGACAGAATAAAGTGGAGACTATAGTGGAAAGACTAAAGTGGAAAGACTAAAGTGGACAGAGAATAGTGGAAAGACTAAAGAGGACAGACTATAATGGAAAGACTATAGTGGAAAGACTGTAGTGGACAGAATAAAGTGGAGACTATAGTGGAAAGACTAAAGTGGAAAGACTAAAGTGGACAGAGAATAGTGGAAAGACTAAAGTGGACAGACTATAGTGGAAAGACTAAAGTGGACAGACTATAGTGGAAAGACTAAAGTGGACAGACTAAGGTGGAAAAACTAAAGTGGAAAGACTAAAGTGGACAGACTATATTTAAAGACTATAGTGGAAAGACTGTAGTGGACAGAATAAAGTGGAGACTATAGTGGAAAGACTAAAGTTGACAGAGAATAGTGGAAAGACTGAAGTGGATAGACTTTAGTGGAAAGACTATAGTGGAAAGACTGTAGTGGAGAGAATAAAGTGGAGACTATAGTGGAAAGACTAAAGTGGAAAGAGTAAAGTGGAGAGAGAATAGTGGAAAGACCAAAGTGGACAGACTATAATGGAAAGACTATAGTGGAAAGACTGTAGTGGACAGAATAAAGTGGAGACTATAGTGGAAAGACTAAAGTGGAAAGACTAAAGTTGACAGAGAATAGTGGAAAGACTAAAGTGGATAGACTTTAGTGGAAAGACTATAGTGGAAAGACTGTAGTGGACAGAATAAAGTCGAGACTATAGTGGAAAGACTAAAGTGGAAAGACTAAACTGGACAGACTATAGTGGAAAGACTGAAGTGGACAGACTAAAGTGGAAAAACTAAAGTGGAAAGACTAAAGTGGACAGACTATAGTGGAAAGACTATAGTGGAAAGACTATAGTGGACAGAATAAAGTGGAGACTATAGTGGAAAGACTACAGTGGACAGACTATAGTCGAAAGACTATAGTGGAAAGACTGTAGTGGACAGAATAAAGTGGAGACTATAGTGGAAAGACTAAAGTGGACAGAGAATAGTGGAAAGACTATAGTGGAAAGACTATAGTGTACAGAATAAAGTGGAGACTATAGTGGAAAGACTAAAGTGGAAAGACTAAAGTGGACAGACTATAGTGGAAAGACTATAAGGGGAAAGACTGTAGTGGACAGAATAAAGTGGAGACTATAGTGGAAAGACTAAAGTTGACAGAGAATAGTGGAAAGACTAAAGTGGATAGACTTTAGTGGAAAGACTATAGTGGAAAGACTGTAGTGGACAGAATAAAGTGGAGACTATAGTGGAAAGACTAAAGTGAAAAGACTAAAGTGGACAGAGAATAGTGGAAAGACTAAAGTGGACAGACTATAGTGGAAAGACTATAGTGGAAAGACTATAGTGGACAGAATAGAGTGGAGACTATAGTGGAAAGACTAAAGTGGAAAGACTAAAGTGGACAGACTATAGTGGAAAGACTATAGTGGAAAGACTGTAGTGGACAGAATAAAGTGGAGACTATAGTGGAAAGACTAAAGTGGACAGAGAATAGTGGAAAGAATATAGTGGAAAGACTATAGTGGACAGAATAAAGTGGAGACTATAGTGGAAAGACTAAAGTGGAAAGACTAAAGTGGACAGACTATAGTGGAAAGACTATAGTGGAAAGACTGTAGTGGACAGAATAAAGTGGAGACTATAGTGGAAAGACTAAAGTTGACAGAGAATAGTGGAAAGACTAAAGTGGATAGACTTTAGTGGAAAGACTATAGTGGAAAGACTGTAGTGGACAGAATAAAGTGGAGACTATAGTGGAAAGACTAAAGTGGAAAGACTAAAGTGGACAGAGAATAGAGGAAAGACTAAAGTGGACAGACTCTAATGGAAAGACTATAGTGGAAAGACTGTAGTGGACAGAATAAAGTGGAGACTATAGTGGAAAGACTAAAGTGGAAAGACTAAAGTTGACAGAGAATAGTGGAAAGACTAAAGTGGACAGACTATAGTGGAAAGACTAAAGTGGACAGACTATATTTAAAGACTATAGTGGAAAGACTAAAGTGGACAGAGAATAGTGGAAAGACTAAAGTGGACAGACTATAGTGGAAAGACTATAGTGGAAAGACTGTAGTGGACAGAATAAAGTGGAGACTATAGTGGAAAGACTAAAGTGGAAAGACTAAACTGGACAGACTATAGTGGAAAGACTGAAGTGGACAGACTAAAGTGGAAAAACTAAAGTGGAAAGACTAAAGTGGACAGACTATAGTGGAAAGACTATAGTGGAAAGACTGTAGTGGACAGAATAAAGTGGTGATTATAGTGGAAAGACTAAAGTGGACAGACTAAAGTAGACAGAGAATAGTGGAAAGACTATAGTGGAAAGACTATAGTGGACAGAATAAAGTGGAGACTATAGTGGAAAGACTAAAGTGGAAAGACTAAAGTGGACAGACTATAGTGGAAAGACTATAGTGGAAAGACTGTAGTGGACAGAATAAAGTGGAGACTATAGTGGAAAGACTAAAGTTGACAGAGAATAGTGGAAAGACTAAAGTGGATAGACTTTAGTGGAAAGACTATAGTGGAAAGACTGTAGTGGACAGAATAAAGTGGAGACTATAGTGGAAAGACTAAAGTGGAAAGACTAAAGTGGACAGAGAATAGTGGAAAGACTAAAGTGGACAGACTATAGTGGAAAGACTAAAGTGGACAGACTATAGTGTAAAGACTAAACTGGACAGACTAAGGTGGAAAGACTAAAGTGGAAAGACTAAATTGGACAGAGAATAGAGGAAAGACTAAAGTGGACAGACTCTAATGGAAAGACTATAGTGGAAAGACTGTAGTGGACAGAATAAAGTGGAGACTATAGTGGAAAGACTAAAGTGGAAAGACTAAAGTTGACAGAGAATAGTGGAAAGACTAAAGTGGACAGACTATAGTGGAAAGACTAAAGTGGACAGACTAAAGTGGACAGAGAATAGAGGAAAGACTAAAGTGGACAGACTCTAATGGAAAGACTATAGTGGAAAGACTGTAGTGGACAGAATAAAGTGGAGACTATAGTGGAAAGACTAAAGTGGAAAGACTAAAGTTGACAGAGAATAGTGGAAAGACTAAAGTGGACAGACTATAGTGGAAAGACTAAAGTGGACAGACTATATTTAAAGACTATAGTGGAAAGACTAAAGTGGACAGAGAATAGTGGAAAGACTAAAGTGGACAGACTATAGTGGAAAGACTATAGTGGAAAGACTGTAGTGGACAGAATAAAGTGGAGACTATAGTGGAAAGACTAAAGTGGAAAGACTAAACTGGACAGACTATAGTGGAAAGACTGAAGTGGACAGACTAAAGTGGAAAAACTAAAGTGGAAAGACTAAAGTGGACAGACTATAGTGGAAAGACTATAGTGGAAAGACTGTAGTGGACAGAATAAAGTGGTGATTATAGTGGAAAGACTAAAGTGGACAGACTAAAGTAGACAGAGAATAGTGGAAAGACTATAGTGGAAAGACTATAGTGGACAGAATAAAGTGGAGACTATAGTGGAAAGACTAAAGTGGAAAGACTAAAGTGGACAGACTATAGTGGAAAGACTATAGTGGAAAGACTGTAGTGGACAGAATAAAGTGGAGACTATAGTGGAAAGACTAAAGTTGACAGAGAATAGTGGAAAGACTAAAGTGGATAGACTTTAGTGGAAAGACTATAGTGGAAAGACTGTAGTGGACAGAATAAAGTGGAGACTATAGTGGAAAGACTAAAGTGGAAAGACTAAAGTTTCCACTAAGGTGGAAAATAGTGGAAAGACTAAAGTGGACAGACTATAGTGGAAAGACTATAGTGGAAAGACTGTAGTGGACAGAATAAAGTGGAGACTATAGTGGAAAGACTAAAGTGGAAAGACTAAACTGGACAGACTATAGTGGAAAGAC
>JAUPMV010000173.1:0-70593 GCA_030848855.1 Branchinecta sandiegonensis
ACAGTCTTTCCACTATAGTCTTTCCACTATAGTCTTTCCACTTTAGTCTTTCCACTATAGTCTTCACTTTATTCTGTCCACTACAGTCTTTCCACTATAGTCTTTCCACTATAGTCTGTCCACTTTAGTCTTTCCACTTTAATCTTTCTACTTTAGTCTGTCCACTTTAGTCTTTCCACTATAGTCTGTCCACTTTAGTCTTTCCACTATAGTCTCCACTTTACTCTGTCCACTATAGTCTTTCCACTATAGTCTGTCCACTTTATTCTGTCCACTTCAGTGTGTATAATTTAGTCTGTCCACTTAGTCTTTCCACTTCAGTCTTTCCACTAGAGTCTCCACTTTATTCTGTTCACTACAGTCTTTCCACTATAGTCTTTCCACTATAGTCTGTCCACTTTAGTCTTTCCACTTTAATCTTTCTACTTTAGTCTGTCCACTTTAATCTTTCCACTATAGTCTGTCCACTTTAGTCTTTCCACTATAGTCTTTCCACTATAGTCTGTCCACTTTAGTCTTTCCACTTTAGTTTTTCCACTTTAGTCTGTCCGCTTTAGTCTTTCCACTATAGTCTATCCACTTATTCTTTCCACTTTAGTCTTTCCACTTTATTCTGTCCACTTCAGTGTGTACACTTTAGTCTGTCCACTGAGTCTTTCCACTTCAGTCTTTCCACTATAGTCTGTCCACTTTAGTCTTTCCACTATTCTCTGTCCACTTTAGTCTTTCCACTATAGTCTCCACTTTATTCTGTCCACTACAGTCTTTTCACTATAGTCTTTCCACTATAGTCTGTCCACTTTAGTCTTTCCACTATTCTCTGTCCACTTTAGCCTTTCTACTATAGTCTCCACTTTATTCTGTCCACTACAGTCTTTCCACTATAGTCTTTCCACTTTAGTCTTTCCACTATAGTGTCCACTTTATTCTGTCCACTATAGTCTTTCCACTATAGTCTTTCCACTAGAGTCTGTCCACTTTCGTCTTTCCACTTTAATCTTTCTACTTTAGTCTGTCCACTTTAGTCTTTCCACTATAGTCTGTCCACTTTAGTCTTTCCACTTTAGTCTCCACTTTATTCTGTCCACTACAGTCTTTCCACTATATTCTTTCCACTTTAGTCTTTCCACTATCGTCTCCACTTTATTCTGTCCACTACAGTCCTTCCACTATAGTCTTTCCACTATAGTCTGTCCTCTTTAGTCTTTCCACTATTCTCTGTCCACTTTAGCCTTTCCACTATAGTCTCCACTTTATTCTGTCCACTACAGTCTTTCCACCATAGTCTTTCCACTACAGTCTTTCCACTTTAGTTTTTCCACTATAGTCTCCACTTTATTCTGTCCACTACAGTCTTTCCACTATAGTCTTTCCACTATAGTCTCCACTTTATTCTGTCCACTAGAGTCTTTCCACTATAGTCTGTCCACTTTAGTCTTTCCACCTTAGTCTTTCCACTTTAGTTTTTCCACTTAAGCCTTTCCAGTATAGTCTGTCCACTTTAGTCTTTCCACTTTAGTCTTTCCACTATAGTCTCCACTTTCTTCTGTCCACGACAGTCTTTCCACTATAGTCTTTCCACTATAGTCTGTCCACTTTCGTCTTTCCACTTTAATCTTTCTACTTTAGTCTGTCCACTTTAGTCTTTCCACTATAGTCTGTCCACTTTAGTCTTTCCACTTTAGTCTTTCCACTTCAGTGTGTACACTTTAGTCTGTCCACTTAGTCTTTCCACTTCAGTCTTTCCACTATAGTCTCCACTTTATTCTGTCCACTACAGTCTTTCCACCATAGTCTTTCCACTACAGTCTTTCCACTTTAGTTTTTCCACTATAGTCTCCACTTTATTCTGTCCACTACAGTCTTTCCACTATAGTTTTTCCACTATAGTCTCCACTTTATTCTGTCCACTAGAGTCTTTCCACTATAGTCTGTCCACTTTAGTCTTTCCACCTTAGTCTTTCCACTTTAGTTTTTCCACTTAAGTCTTTCCAGTATAGTCTGTCCACTTTAGTCTTTCCACTTTAGTCTTTCCACTATAGTCTCCACTTTATTCTGTCCACGACAGTCTTTCCACTATAGTCTTTCCACTATAGTCTGTCCACTTTAGTCTTTCCACTTTAATCTTTCTACTTTAGTCTGTCCACTTTAGTCTTTCCACTATTCTCTGTCCACTTTAGTCTTTCCACTATAGTCTCCACTTTATTTTGTCCACTACAGTCTTTCCAACATAGTCTTTCCACTATAGTCTGTCCACTTTAGTCTTTCCACTATTCTCTGTCCACTTTAGTCTTTCCACTATACTCTCCACTTTATTCTGTCCTCTACAGTCTTTCCACTATAGTCTTTCCACTATAGTCTGTCCACTTTAGTCTTTCCACTTTAGTCTTTCCACTTTAGTCTGTCCATTTTAGTCTTTCCACTATAGTCTGTCCACTTTAGTTTTCCACTATTCTCTGTCCACTTTAGTCTTTCCACTTTAGTCTTTCCACTATAGTCTCCACTTTATTCTGTCCACGACAGTCTTTCCACTATAGTTTTTCCACTATAGTCTGTCCACTTTAGTCTTTCCACTTTAATCTTTCTACTTTAGTCTGTCCACTTTAGTCTTTCCACCATAGTCTGTCCACTTTAGTCTTTCCACTTTAGTCTTTCCACTTCAGTGTGTACACTTTAGTCTGTCCACTTAGTCTTTCCACTTCAGTCTTTCCACTATAGTCTCCACTTTATTCTGTCCACTACAGTCTTTCCACTATAGTCTTTCCACTATAGTCTGTCCACTTTAGTCTTTCCACTTTAGTCTTTCCACTTTATTTTGTCCACTTCAGTGTGTACACTTTAGTCTGTCCACTGAGTCTTTCCACTTCAGTCTTTCCACTATAGTCTTTCCACTATAGTCTCCACTTTATTCTGTCCACTACCGTCTTTCCACTTTAGTCTTTCCAATACTCTCTGTCCACTTTAGTCTTTCCACTATAGTCTCCACTTTATTCTGTCCACTACAGTCTTTCCACTATTGTCTGTCCACTTTAGTCTTTCCACTATTCTCTGTCCACTTTAGTCTTTCCACTATAGTCTCCACTTTATTCTGTCCACTACAGTCTTTCCACTATAGTCTTTCCACTATAGTCTGTCCACTTTAGTCTTTCCAGAATATTTTTTTCTTTAGTGTGTTCTTTCCACTATAGTCTGTCCACTTTAGTCTTTCCACTTTAGTCTTTCCACTATAGTCTCCACTTTATTCTGTCCACTACAGTCTTTCCACTATAGTCTTTCCACTAGAGTCTGTCCTCTTTAGTCTTTCCACTATTCTCTGTCCACTTTAGCCTTTCCACTATAGTCTCCACTTTATTCTGTCCACTACAGTCTTTCCACTATAGTCTTTCCACTTTAGTCTTTCCACTATAGTCTCCACTTTATTCTGTCCACTACAGTCTTTCCACTTTAGTCTTTCCACTAGAGTCTGTCCACTTTCGTCTTTCCACTTTAATCTTTCTACTTTAGTCTGTCCACTTTAGTCTTTCCACTATAGTCTGTCCACTTTAGTCTTTCCACTTTAGTCTCCACTTTATTCTGTCCACTACAGTCTTTCCACTATATTCTTTCCACTTTAGTCTTTCCACTATAGTCTCCACTTTATTCTGTCCACTACAGTCCTTCCACTATAGTCTTTCCACTATAGTCTGTCCTCTTTAGTCTTTCCACTATTCTCTGTCCACTTTAGCCTTTCCACTATAGTCTCCACTTTATTCTGTCCACTACAGTCTTTCCACCATAGTCTTTCCACTACAGTCTTTCCACTTTAGTCTTTCCGCTATAGTCTCCACTTTATTCTGTCCACTACAGTCTTTCAACTATAGTCTTTCCACTATAGTCTGTCTACTTTAGTCTTTCCACTTTAATCTTTCTACTTTAGTCTGTCCACTTTAGTCTTTCCACTATAGTCTGTCCACTTAGTCTTTCCACTTCAGTCTTTCCACTCTATTCTCCACTTTATTCTGTCCACTACAGCCTTTCCACTATAGTCTTTCCACTATAGTCTGTCCACTTTATTCTGTCCACTTCAGTGTGTACACTTTAGTCTGTCCACTTAGTCTTTCCACTTCAGTCTTTCCACTATATTCTCCACTTTATTCTGTCCACTACAGTCTTTCCACTATAGTCTTTCCACTAGAGTCTGTCCTCTTTAGTCTTTCCACTATTCTCTGTCCACTTTAGCCTTTCCACTATAGTCTCCACTTTATTCTGTCCACTACAGTCTTTCCACTATAGTCTTTCCACTTTAGTCTTTCCACTATAGTCTCCACTTTATTCTGTCCACTACAGTCTTTCCACTTTAGTCTTTCCACTAGAGTCTGTCCACTTTCGTCTTTCCACTTTAATCTTTCTACTTTAGTCTGTCCACTTTAGTCTTTCCACTATAGTCTGTCCACTTTAGTCTTTCCACTTTAGTCTCCACTTTATTCTGTCCACTACAGTCTTTCCACTATATTCTTTCCACTTTAGTCTTTCCACTATAGTCTCCACTTTATTCTGTCCACTACAGTCCTTCCACTATAGTCTTTCCACTATAGTCTGTCCTCTTTAGTCTTTCCACTATTCTCTGTCCACTTTAGCCTTTCCACTATAGTCTCCACTTTATTCTGTCCACTACAGTCTTTCCACCATAGTCTTTCCACTACAGTCTTTCCACTTTAGTCTTTCCGCTATAGTCTCCACTTTATTCTGTCCACTACAGTCTTTCAACTATAGTCTTTCCACTATAGTCTGTCTACTTTAGTCTTTCCACTTTAATCTTTCTACTTTAGTCTGTCCACTTTAGTCTTTCCACTATAGTCTGTCCACTTAGTCTTTCCACTTCAGTCTTTCCACTCTATTCTCCACTTTATTCTGTCCACTACAGCCTTTCCACTATAGTCTTTCCACTATAGTCTGTCCACTTTATTCTGTCCACTTCAGTGTGTACACTTTAGTCTGTCCACTTAGTCTTTCCACTTCAGTCTTTCCACTATATTCTCCACTTTATTCTGTCCACTACAGTCTTTCCACTATAGTCTTTCCACTATAGTCTGTCCACTTTAGTCTTTCCACTATTCTCTGTCCACTTTAGCCTTTCTACTATAGTCTCCACTTTATTCTGTCCACTACAGTCTTTCCACTATAGTCTTTCCACTATAGTCTTTCCACTTTAGTCTTTCCACTATAGTGTCCACTTTATTCTGTCCACTATAGTCTTTCCACTATAGTCTTTCCACTAGAGTCTGTCCACTTTCGTCTTTCCACTTTAATCTTTCTACTTTAGTCTGTCCACTTTAGTCTTTCCACTATAGTCTGTCCACTTTAGTCTTTCCACTTTAGTCTCCACTTTATTCTGTCCACTACAGTCTTTCCACTATATTCTTTCCACTTTAGTCTTTCCACTATAGTCTCCACTTTATTCTGTCCACTACAGTCCTTCCACTATAGTCTTTCCACTATAGTCTGTCCTCTTTAGTCTTTCCACTATTCTCTGTCCACTTTAGCCTTTCCACTATAGTCTCCACTTTATTCTGTCCACTACAGTCTTTCCACTATAGTCTTTGCACTTTAGTCTTTCCACTATAGTCTCCACTTTATTCTGTCCACTACAGTCTTTCCACTTTAGTCTTTCCACTAGAGTCTGTCCACTTTCGTCTTTCCACTTTAATCTTTCTACTTTAGTCTGTCCACTTTAGTCTTTCCACTATAGTCTGTCCACTTTAGTCTTTCCACTTTAGTCTCCACTTTATTCTGTCCACTACAGTCTTTCCACTATATTCTTTCCACTTTAGTCTTTCCACTATAGTCTCCACTTTATTCTGTCCACTACAGTCCTTCCACTATAGTCTTTCCACTATAGTCTGTCCTCTTTAGTCTTTCCACTATTCTCTGTCCACTTTAGCCTTTCCACTATAGTCTCCACTTTATTCTGTCCACTACAGTCTTTCCACCATAGTCTTTCCACTACAGTCTTTCCACTTTAGTCTTTCCACTATAGTCTCCACTTTATTCTGTCCACTACAGTCTTTCCACTATAGTCTTTCCACTATAGTCTGTCTACTTTAGTCTTTCCACTTTAATCTTTCTACTTTAGTCTGTCCACTTTAGTCTTTCCACTATAGTCTGTCCACTTAGTCTTTCCACTTCAGTCTTTCCACTCTATTCTCCACTTTATTCTGTCCACTACAGCCTTTCCACTATAGTCTTTCCACTATAGTCTGTCCACTTTAGTCTTTCCACAATAGTTTTTCCACTTTAGTCTGTCCACTTCATTCTTTCCACTATAGTCTGTCCACTTTAGTCTTTCCACTTTAATCTTTCCACTAAAGTCTCCACTTTATTCTGTCCACTACAGTCTTTCCACTATCGTCTTTCTACTATAGTCTGTCCTCTTTAGTCTTTCCACTATTCTCTGTCCACTTTAGCCTTTCCACTATAGTCTCCACTTTATTCTGTCCACTACAGTCTTTCCACTATAGTCTTTCCACTATAGTCTGTCCACTTTAATCTTTCCACTATTCTCTTTCCACTTTAGTCTTTCCACTATACTCTCCACTTTATTCTGTCCACTATAGTCTTTCCACTATAGTCTTTCCACTATAGTCTTTCCACTATAGTCTTTCCACTATAGTCTGTCCACTTTAGTCTTTCCACTTTAGTCTTTCCACTATAGTCTCAACTTTATTCTGTCCACTACAGTCTTTCCACTATAGTCTTTCCACTATAGTCTGTCCACTTTAGTCTTTCCACTATTCTCTTTCCACTTTAGTCTTTCCACTATACTCTCCACTTTATTCTGTCCACTATAGTCTTTCCACTATAGTCTTTCCACTATAGTCTGTCCACTTTAGTCTTTCCACTTTAATCTTTCCACTTTAGTCTGTCCACTTTAGTCTTTCCACTATAGTCTGTCCACTTTAGTCTTTCCACTATTCTCTGTCCACTTTAGTCTTTCCACTTTAGTCTTTCAACTATAGCATCCACTTTATTCTGTCCACTACAGTCTTTCCAATATAGTCTTTCCACTATAGTCTGTCCACTATAGACTTTCCACTATAGTCTATCCACTTTAGTCTTTCCACTTTAGTCTTTCCACTTTAGTCTTTCCACTTTATTCTGTCCACTATAGTCTCCACTTTATTCTGTCCACTACAGTCTTTCCACTATAGTCTTTCCTCTATAGTCTGTCCACTTTAGTCTTTCCACTTTAGTTTTTCCACTTTAGTCTGTCCACTTATTATTTCCACTATAGTCTATCCACTTTAGCCTTTCCAATTCAGTCTTTCTACTATAGTATCCACTTTATTCTGTCCACTACAGTCTTTCCACTATAGTCTTTCCACTATAGTCTGTCCACTTTAGTCTTTCCACTATTCTCTGTCCACTTTAGTCTTTCCACTATAGTCTCCACTTTATTCTGTCCACTACAGTCTTTCCAATATAGTCTTTCCACTATAGTCTGTCCACTATAGACTTTCCACTTTAGTCTTTCCGCTTTAGTCTTTCCACTTTATTCTGTCCACTATAGTGTCCACTTTATTCTGTCCACTACAGTCTTTCCACTATAGTCTTTCCTCTATAGTCTGTCCACTTTAGTCTTTCCACTTTAGTTTTTCCACTTTAGTCTGTCCACTTATTATTTCCACTATAGTCTATCCACTTTAGTCTTTCCAATTCAGTCTTTCCACTATAGTCTCCACTTTATTCTGTCCACTACAGTCTTTCCACTATAGTCTTTCCACTATAGTCTGTCCACTTTAGTCTTTCCACTATTCTCTGTCCACTTTAGTCTTTCCACTATAGTCTCCACTTTATTCTGTCCACTACAGTCTTTCCACTATTGTCTGTCCACTTTAGTCTTTCCACTATTCTCTGTCCACTTTAGTCTTTCCACTATAGTCTCCACTTTATTCTGTCCACTACAGTCTTTCCACTATAGTCTTTCCACTAGAGTCTGTCCTCTTTAGTCTTTCCACTATTCTCTGTCCACTTTAGCCTTTCCACTATAGTCTCCACTTTATTCTGTCCACTACAGTCTTTCCACTATAGTCTTTCCACTTTAGTCTTTCCACTATAGTCTCCACTTTATTCTGTCCACTACAGTCTTTCCACTTTAGTCTTTCCACTAGAGTCTGTCCACTTTCGTCTTTCCACTTTAATCTTTCTACTTTAGTCTGTCCACTTTAGTCTTTCCACTATAGTCTGTCCACTTTAGTCTTTCCACTTTAGTCTCCACTTTATTCTGTCCACTACAGTCTTTCCACTATATTCTTTCCACTTTAGTCTTTCCACTATAGTCTCCACTTTATTCTGTCCACTACAGTCCTTCCACTATAGTCTTTCCACTATAGTCTGTCCTCTTTAGTCTTTCCACTATTCTCTGTCCACTTTAGCCTTTCCACTATAGTCTCCACTTTATTCTGTCCACTACAGTCTTTCCACCATAGTCTTTCCACTACAGTCTTTCCACTTTAGTCTTTCCACTATAGTCTCCACTTTATTCTGTCCACTACAGTCTTTCCACTATAGTCTTTCCACTATAGTCTGTCTACTTTAGTCTTTCCACTTTAATCTTTCTACTTTAGTCTGTCCACTTTAGTCTTTCCACTATAGTCTGTCCACTTAGTCTTTCCACTTCAGTCTTTCCACTCTATTCTCCACTTTATTCTGTCCACTACAGCCTTTCCACTATAGTCTTTCCACTATAGTCTGTCCACTTTATTCTGTCCACTTCAGTGTGTACACTTTAGTCTGTCCACTTAGTCTTTCCACTTCAGTCTTTCCACTATATTCTCCACTTTATTCTGTCCACTACAGTCTTTCCACTATAGTCTTTCCACTATAGTCTGTCCACTTTAGTCTTTCCACTTTAATCTTTCTACTTTAGTCTGTCCACTTTAGTCTTTCCACTATAGTCTGTCCACTTTAGTCTTTCCACTTTAGTCTTTCCACTTTACTCTGTCCACTTCAGTGTGTACACTTTAGTATGTCCACTGAGTCTTTCCACTTTAGTCTTTCCACTATAGTCTCCACTTTATTCTGTCCACTACAGTCTTTCCACTATAGTCTTTCCACTATAGTCTGTCCACTTTAGTCTTTCCACAATAGTTTTTCCACTTTAGTCTGTCCACTTCATTCTTTCCACTATAGTCTGTCCACTTTAGTCTTTCCACTTTAATCTTTCCACTAAAGTCTCCACTTTATTCTGTCCACTACAGTCTTTCCACTATCGTCTTTCTACTATAGTCTGTCCTCTTTAGTCTTTCCACTATTCTCTGTCCACTTTAGCCTTTCCACTATAGTCTCCACTTTATTCTGTCCACTACAGTCTTTCCACTATAGTCTTTCCACTATAGTCTGTCCACTTTAGTCTTTCCACTTTAATCTTTCTACTTTAGTCTGTCCACTTTAGTCTTTCCACTATAGTCTGTCCACTTTAGTCTTTCCACTATAGTCTCCACTTTATTCTGTCCACTATAGTCTTTCCACTATAGTCTGTCCACTTTATTCTGTCCACTTCAGTGTGTACAATTTGGTCTGTCCACTTAGTCTTTCCACTTCAGTCTTTCCACTATAGTCTCCACTTTATTCTGTCCACTACAGTCTTTCCACTATAGTCTTTCCACTTTAGTCTTTCCACTATAGTCTCCACTTTATTCTGTCCACTACAGTCTTTCCACTTTAGTCTTTCCACTAGAGTCTGTCCACTTTCGTCTTTCCACTTTAATCTTTCTACTTTAGTCTGTCCACTTTAGTCTTTCCACTATAGTCTGTCCACTTTAGTCTTTCCACTTTAGTCTCCACTTTATTCTGTCCACTACAGTCTTTCCACTATATTCTTTCCACTTTAGTCTTTCCACTATAGTCTCCACTTTATTCTGTCCACTACAGTCCTTCCACTATAGTCTTTCCACTATAGTCTGTCCTCTTTAGTCTTTCCACTATTCTCTGTCCACTTTAGCCTTTCCACTATAGTCTCCACTTTATTCTGTCCACTACAGTCTTTCCACCATAGTCTTTCCACTACAGTGTTTCCACTTTAGTCTTTCCGCTATAGTCTCCACTTTATTCTGTCCACTACAGTCTTTCAACTATAGTCTTTCCACTATAGTCTGTCTACTTTAGTCTTTCCACTTTAATCTTTCTACTTTAGTCTGTCCACTTTAGTCTTTCCACTATAGTCTGTCCACTTAGTCTTTCCACTTCAGTCTTTCCACTCTATTCTCCACTTTATTCTGTCCACTACAGCCTTTCCACTATAGTCTTTCCACTATAGTCTGTCCACTTTATTCTGTCCACTTCAGTGTGTACACTTTAGTCTGTCCACTTAGTCTTTCCACTTCAGTCTTTCCACTATATTCTCCACTTTATTCTGTCCACTACAGTCTTTCCACTATAGTCTTTCCACTAGAGTCTGTCCTCTTTAGTCTTTCCACTATTCTCTGTCCACTTTAGCCTTTCCACTATAGTCTCCACTTTATTCTGTCCACTACAGTCTTTCCACTATAGTCTTTCCACTTTAGTCTTTCCACTATAGTCTCCACTTTATTCTGTCCACTACAGTCTTTCCACTTTAGTCTTTCCACTAGAGTCTGTCCACTTTCGTCTTTCCACTTTAATCTTTCTACTTTAGTCTGTCCACTTTAGTCTTTCCACTATAGTCTGTCCACTTTAGTCTTTCCACTTTAGTCTCCACTTTATTCTGTCCACTACAGTCTTTCCACTATATTCTTTCCACTTTAGTCTTTCCACTATAGTCTCCACTTTATTCTGTCCACTACAGTCCTTCCACTATAGTCTTTCCACTATAGTCTGTCCTCTTTAGTCTTTCCACTATTCTCTGTCCACTTTAGCCTTTCCACTATAGTCTCCACTTTATTCTGTCCACTACAGTCTTTCCACCATAGTCTTTCCACTACAGTCTTTCCACTTTAGTCTTTCCGCTATAGTCTCCACTTTATTCTGTCCACTACAGTCTTTCAACTATAGTCTTTCCACTATAGTCTGTCTACTTTAGTCTTTCCACTTTAATCTTTCTACTTTAGTCTGTCCACTTTAGTCTTTCCACTATAGTCTGTCCACTTAGTCTTTCCACTTCAGTCTTTCCACTCTATTCTCCACTTTATTCTGTCCACTACAGCCTTTCCACTATAGTCTTTCCACTATAGTCTGTCCACTTTATTCTGTCCACTTCAGTGTGTACACTTTAGTCTGTCCACTTAGTCTTTCCACTTCAGTCTTTCCACTATATTCTCCACTTTATTCTGTCCACTACAGTCTTTCCACTATAGTCTTTCCACTATAGTCTGTCCACTTTAGTCTTTCCACTATTCTCTGTCCACTTTAGCCTTTCTACTATAGTCTCCACTTTATTCTGTCCACTACAGTCTTTCCACTATAGTCTTTCCACTATAGTCTTTCCACTTTAGTCTTTCCACTATAGTGTCCACTTTATTCTGTCCACTATAGTCTTTCCACTATAGTCTTTCCACTAGAGTCTGTCCACTTTCGTCTTTCCACTTTAATCTTTCTACTTTAGTCTGTCCACTTTAGTCTTTCCACTATAGTCTGTCCACTTTAGTCTTTCCACTTTAGTCTCCACTTTATTCTGTCCACTACAGTCTTTCCACTATATTCTTTCCACTTTAGTCTTTCCACTATAGTCTCCACTTTATTCTGTCCACTACAGTCCTTCCACTATAGTCTTTCCACTATAGTCTGTCCTCTTTAGTCTTTCCACTATTCTCTGTCCACTTTAGCCTTTCCACTATAGTCTCCACTTTATTCTGTCCACTACAGTCTTTCCACTATAGTCTTTGCACTTTAGTCTTTCCACTATAGTCTCCACTTTATTCTGTCCACTACAGTCTTTCCACTTTAGTCTTTCCACTAGAGTCTGTCCACTTTCGTCTTTCCACTTTAATCTTTCTACTTTAGTCTGTCCACTTTAGTCTTTCCACTATAGTCTGTCCACTTTAGTCTTTCCACTTTAGTCTCCACTTTATTCTGTCCACTACAGTCTTTCCACTATATTCTTTCCACTTTAGTCTTTCCACTATAGTCTCCACTTTATTCTGTCCACTACAGTCCTTCCACTATAGTCTTTCCACTATAGTCTGTCCTCTTTAGTCTTTCCACTATTCTCTGTCCACTTTAGCCTTTCCACTATAGTCTCCACTTTATTCTGTCCACTACAGTCTTTCCACCATAGTCTTTCCACTACAGTCTTTCCACTTTAGTCTTTCCACTATAGTCTCCACTTTATTCTGTCCACTACAGTCTTTCCACTATAGTCTTTCCACTATAGTCTGTCTACTTTAGTCTTTCCACTTTAATCTTTCTACTTTAGTCTGTCCACTTTAGTCTTTCCACTATAGTCTGTCCACTTAGTCTTTCCACTTCAGTCTTTCCACTCTATTCTCCACTTTATTCTGTCCACTACAGCCTTTCCACTATAGTCTTTCCACTATAGTCTGTCCACTTTAGTCTTTCCACAATAGTTTTTCCACTTTAGTCTGTCCACTTCATTCTTTCCACTATAGTCTGTCCACTTTAGTCTTTCCACTTTAATCTTTCCACTAAAGTCTCCACTTTATTCTGTCCACTACAGTCTTTCCACTATCGTCTTTCTACTATAGTCTGTCCTCTTTAGTCTTTCCACTATTCTCTGTCCACTTTAGCCTTTCCACTATAGTCTCCACTTTATTCTGTCCACTACAGTCTTTCCACTATAGTCTTTCCACTATAGTCTGTCCACTTTAATCTTTCCACTATTCTCTTTCCACTTTAGTCTTTCCACTATACTCTCCACTTTATTCTGTCCACTATAGTCTTTCCACTATAGTCTTTCCACTATAGTCTTTCCACTATAGTCTTTCCACTATAGTCTGTCCACTTTAGTCTTTCCACTTTAGTCTTTCCACTATAGTCTCAACTTTATTCTGTCCACTACAGTCTTTCCACTATAGTCTTTCCACTATAGTCTGTCCACTTTAGTCTTTCCACTATTCTCTTTCCACTTTAGTCTTTCCACTATACTCTCCACTTTATTCTGTCCACTATAGTCTTTCCACTATAGTCTTTCCACTATAGTCTGTCCACTTTAGTCTTTCCACTTTAATCTTTCCACTTTAGTCTGTCCACTTTAGTCTTTCCACTATAGTCTGTCCACTTTAGTCTTTCCACTATTCTCTGTCCACTTTAGTCTTTCCACTTTAGTCTTTCAACTATAGCATCCACTTTATTCTGTCCACTACAGTCTTTCCAATATAGTCTTTCCACTATAGTCTGTCCACTATAGACTTTCCACTATAGTCTATCCACTTTAGTCTTTCCACTTTAGTCTTTCCACTTTAGTCTTTCCACTTTATTCTGTCCACTATAGTCTCCACTTTATTCTGTCCACTACAGTCTTTCCACTATAGTCTTTCCTCTATAGTCTGTCCACTTTAGTCTTTCCACTTTAGTTTTTCCACTTTAGTCTGTCCACTTATTATTTCCACTATAGTCTATCCACTTTAGCCTTTCCAATTCAGTCTTTCTACTATAGTATCCACTTTATTCTGTCCACTACAGTCTTTCCACTATAGTCTTTCCACTATAGTCTGTCCACTTTAGTCTTTCCACTATTCTCTGTCCACTTTAGTCTTTCCACTATAGTCTCCACTTTATTCTGTCCACTACAGTCTTTCCAATATAGTCTTTCCACTATAGTCTGTCCACTATAGACTTTCCACTATAGTCTATCCACTTTAGTCTTTCCACTTTAGTCTTTCCGCTTTAGTCTTTCCACTTTATTCTGTCCACTATAGTGTCCACTTTATTCTGTCCACTACAGTCTTTCCACTATAGTCTTTCCTCTATAGTCTGTCCACTTTAGTCTTTCCACTTTAGTTTTTCCACTTTAGTCTGTCCACTTATTATTTCCACTATAGTCTATCCACTTTAGTCTTTCCAATTCAGTCTTTCCACTATAGTCTCCACTTTATTCTGTCCACTACAGTCTTTCCACTATAGTCTTTCCACTATAGTCTGTCCACTTTAGTCTTTCCACTATTCTCTGTCCACTTTAGTCTTTCCACTATAGTCTCCACTTTATTCTGTCCACTACAGTCTTTCCACTATTGTCTGTCCACTTTAGTCTTTCCACTATTCTCTGTCCACTTTAGTCTTTCCACTATAGTCTCCACTTTATTCTGTCCACTACAGTCTTTCCACTATAGTCTTTCCACTAGAGTCTGTCCTCTTTAGTCTTTCCACTATTCTCTGTCCACTTTAGCCTTTCCACTATAGTCTCCACTTTATTCTGTCCACTACAGTCTTTCCACTATAGTCTTTCCACTTTAGTCTTTCCACTATAGTCTCCACTTTATTCTGTCCACTACAGTCTTTCCACTTTAGTCTTTCCACTAGAGTCTGTCCACTTTCGTCTTTCCACTTTAATCTTTCTACTTTAGTCTGTCCACTTTAGTCTTTCCACTATAGTCTGTCCACTTTAGTCTTTCCACTTTAGTCTCCACTTTATTCTGTCCACTACAGTCTTTCCACTATATTCTTTCCACTTTAGTCTTTCCACTATAGTCTCCACTTTATTCTGTCCACTACAGTCCTTCCACTATAGTCTTTCCACTATAGTCTGTCCTCTTTAGTCTTTCCACTATTCTCTGTCCACTTTAGCCTTTCCACTATAGTCTCCACTTTATTCTGTCCACTACAGTCTTTCCACCATAGTCTTTCCACTACAGTCTTTCCACTTTAGTCTTTCCACTATAGTCTCCACTTTATTCTGTCCACTACAGTCTTTCCACTATAGTCTTTCCACTATAGTCTGTCTACTTTAGTCTTTCCACTTTAATCTTTCTACTTTAGTCTGTCCACTTTAGTCTTTCCACTATAGTCTGTCCACTTAGTCTTTCCACTTCAGTCTTTCCACTCTATTCTCCACTTTATTCTGTCCACTACAGCCTTTCCACTATAGTCTTTCCACTATAGTCTGTCCACTTTATTCTGTCCACTTCAGTGTGTACACTTTAGTCTGTCCACTTAGTCTTTCCACTTCAGTCTTTCCACTATATTCTCCACTTTATTCTGTCCACTACAGTCTTTCCACTATAGTCTTTCCACTATAGTCTGTCCACTTTAGTCTTTCCACTTTAATCTTTCTACTTTAGTCTGTCCACTTTAGTCTTTCCACTATAGTCTGTCCACTTTAGTCTTTCCACTTTAGTCTTTCCACTTTACTCTGTCCACTTCAGTGTGTACACTTTAGTATGTCCACTGAGTCTTTCCACTTTAGTCTTTCCACTATAGTCTCCACTTTATTCTGTCCACTACAGTCTTTCCACTATAGTCTTTCCACTATAGTCTGTCCACTTTAGTCTTTCCACAATAGTTTTTCCACTTTAGTCTGTCCACTTCATTCTTTCCACTATAGTCTGTCCACTTTAGTCTTTCCACTTTAATCTTTCCACTAAAGTCTCCACTTTATTCTGTCCACTACAGTCTTTCCACTATCGTCTTTCTACTATAGTCTGTCCTCTTTAGTCTTTCCACTATTCTCTGTCCACTTTAGCCTTTCCACTATAGTCTCCACTTTATTCTGTCCACTACAGTCTTTCCACTATAGTCTTTCCACTATAGTCTGTCCACTTTAGTCTTTCCACTTTAATCTTTCTACTTTAGTCTGTCCACTTTAGTCTTTCCACTATAGTCTGTCCACTTTAGTCTTTCCACTATAGTCTCCACTTTATTCTGTCCACTATAGTCTTTCCACTATAGTCTGTCCACTTTATTCTGTCCACTTCAGTGTGTACAATTTGGTCTGTCCACTTAGTCTTTCCACTTCAGTCTTTCCACTATAGTCTCCACTTTATTCTGTCCACTACAGTCTTTCCACTATAGTCTTTCCACTATAGTCTGTCCACTTTAGTCTTTCCACTTTAATCTTTCTACTTTAGTCTGTCCACTTTAATCTTTCCACTATAGTCTGTCCACTTTAGTCTTTCCACTTTAGTCTTTCCACTTTATTCTGTCCACTTCAGTGTGTACACTTTAGTCTGTCCACTGAGTCTTTCCACTTTAGTCTTTCCACTATAGTCTCCACTTTATTCTGTCCACTACAGTCTTTCCACTATAGTCTTTCCACTATAGTCTGTCCACTTTAGTCTTTCCACAATAGTTTTTCCACTTTAGTCTGTCCACTTCATTCTTTCCACTATAGTCTGTCCACTTTAGTCTTTCCACTTTAGTCTTTCCACTATAGTCTCCACTTTATTCTGTCCACTTCAGTCTTTCCACTATCGTCTTTCTACTATAGTCTGTCCTCTTTAGTCTTTCCACTATTCTCTGTCCACTTTAGCCTTTCCACTATAGTCTCCACTTTATTGTGTCCACTACAGTCTTTCCACTATAGTCTGTCCACTTTAGTCTTTCCACTTTAGTCTTTCCACTATAGTCTCCACTTCATTCTGTCCACTACAGTCTTTCCACTATAGTCTTTCCACTATAGTCTGTCCCCTTTAGTCTTTCCACTTTAGTCTTTCCACTATAGTCTCAACTTTATTCTGTCCACTACAGTCTTTCCACTATAGTCTTTCCACTATTGTCTTTCCACTTTAGTCTTTCCACTATAGTCTCCACTTTATTCTGTCCACTACAGTCTTTCCACTATAGTCTTTCCACTATAGTCTGTCCCCTTTAGTCTTTCCACTTTAGTCTTTCCACTATAGTCTCAACTTTATTCTGTCCACTTCAGTCTTTCCACTATCGTCTTTCTACTATAGTCTGTCCTCTTTAGTCTTTCCACTATTCTCTGTCCACTTTAGCCTTTCCACTATAGTCTCCACTTTATTCTGTCCACTACAGTCTTTCCACTATTGTCTTTCCACTTTAGTCTTTCCACTATAGTCTGTCCCCTTTAGTCTTTCCACTTTAGTCTTTCCACTATAGTCTCAACTTTATTCTGTCCACTACAGTCTTTCCACTATAGTCTTTCCACTATTGTCTTTCCACTTTAGTCTTTCCACTATAGTCTCCACTTTATTCTGTCCACTACAGTCCTTCCACTATAGTCTTTCCACTATAGTCTGTCCTCTTTAGTCTTTCCACTATTCTCTGTCCACTTTAGCCTTTCCACTATAGTCTCCACTTTATTCTGTCCACTACAGTCTTTCCACCATAGTCTTTCCACTACAGTCTTTCCACTTTAGTCTTTCCACTATAGTCTCCACTTTATTCTGTCCACTACAGTCTTTCCACTATAGTCTTTCCACTATAGTCTGTCTACTTTAGTCTTTCCACTTTAATCTTTCTACTTTAGTCTGTCCACTTTAGTCTTTCCACTATAGTCTGTCCACTTAGTCTTTCCACTTCAGTCTTTCCACTCTATTCTCCACTTTATTCTGTCCACTACAGCCTTTCCATTATAGTCTTTCCACTATAGTCTGTCCACTTTATTCTGTCCACTTCAGTGTGTACACTTTAGTCTGTCCACTTAGTCTTTCCACTTCAGTCTTTCCACTATATTCTCCACTTTATTCTGTCCACTACAGTCTTTCCACTATAGTCTTTCCACTATAGTCTGTCCACTTTAGTCTTTCCACTTTAATCTTTCTACTTTAGTCTGTCCACTTTAGTCTTTCCACTATAGTCTGTCCACTTTTGTCTTTCCACTTTAGTCTTTCCACTTTATTCTGTCCACTTCAGTGTGTACACTTTAGTATGTCCACTGAGTCTTTCCACTTTAGTCTTTCCACTATAGTCTCCACTTTATTCTGTCCACTACAGTCTTTCCACTATAGTCTTTCCACTATAGTCTGTCCACTTTAGTCTTTCCACAATAGTTTTTCCACTTTAGTCTGTCCACTTCATTCTTTCCACTATAGTCTGTCCACTTTAGTCTTTCCACTTTAATCTTTCCACTAAAGTCTCCACTTTATTCTGTCCACTACAGTCTTTCCACTATCGTCTTTCTACTATAGTCTGTCCTCTTTAGTCTTTCCACTATTCTCTGTCCACTTTAGCCTTTCCACTATAGTCTCCACTTTATTCTGTCCACTACAGTCTTTCCACTATAGTCTTTCCACTATAGTCTGTCCACTTTAATCTTTCCACTATTCTCTTTCCACTTTAGTCTTTCCACTATACTCTCCACTTTATTCTGTCCACTATAGTCTTTCCACTATAGTCTTTCCACTATAGTCTTTCCACTATAGTCTGTCCACTTTAGTCTTTCCACTTTAGTCTTTCCACTATAGTCTCAACTTTATTCTGTCCACTACAGTCTTTCCACTATAGTCTTTCCACTATAGTCTGTCCACTTTAGTCTTTCCACTATTCTCTTTCCACTTTAGTCTTTCCACTATACTCTCCACTTTATTCTGTCCACTATAGTCTTTCCACTATAGTCTTTCCACTATAGTCTGTCCACTTTAGTCTTTCCACTTTAATCTTTCCACTTTAGTCTGTCCACTTTAGTCTTTCCACTATAGTCTGTCCACTTTAGTCTTTCCACTATTCTCTGTCCACTTTAGTCTTTCCACTTTAGTCTTTCAACTATAGCATCCACTTTATTCTGTCCACTACAGTCTTTCCAATATAGTCTTTCCACTATAGTCTGTCCACTATAGACTTTCCACTATAGTCTATCCACTTTAGTCTTTCCACTTTAGTCTTTCCACTTTAGTCTTTCCACTTTATTCTGTCCACTATAGTCTCCACTTTATTCTGTCCACTACAGTCTTTCCACTATAGTCTTTCCTCTATAGTCTGTCCACTTTAGTCTTTCCACTTTAGTTTTTCCACTTTAGTCTGTCCACTTATTATTTCCACTATAGTCTATCCACTTTAGCCTTTCCAATTCAGTCTTTCTACTATAGTATCCACTTTATTCTGTCCACTACAGTCTTTCCACTATAGTCTTTCCACTATAGTCTGTCCACTTTAGTCTTTCCACTATTCTCTGTCCACTTTAGTCTTTCCACTATAGTCTCCACTTTATTCTGTCCACTACAGTCTTTCCAATATAGTCTTTCCACTATAGTCTGTCCACTATAGACTTTCCACTATAGTCTATCCACTTTAGTCTTTCCACTTTAGTCTTTCCGCTTTAGTCTTTCCACTTTATTCTGTCCACTATAGTCTCCACTTTATTCTGTCCACTACAGTCTTTCCACTATAGTCTTTCCTCTAAAGTCTGTTCACTTTAGTCTTTCCACTTTAGTTTTTCCACTTTAGTCTGTCCACTTATTATTTCCACTATAGTCTATCCACTTTAGTCTTTCCAATTCAGTCTTTCCACTATAGTCTCCACTTTATTCTGTAAACTACAGTCTTTCCACTATAGTCTTTCCACTATAGTCTGTCCACTTTAGTCTTTCCACTATTCTCTGTCCACTTTAGTCTTTCCACTATAGTCTCCACTTTATTCTGTCCACTACAGTCTTTCCACTATTGTCTGTCCACTTTAGTCTTTCCACTATTCTCTGTCCACTTTAGTCTTTCCACTATAGTCTCCACTTTATTCTGTCCACTACAGTCTTTCCACTATAGTCTGTCCACTTTAGTCTTTCCACAATAGTTTTTCCTTTAGTCTGTTCTTTCCACTATAGTCTGTCCACTTTAGTCTTTCCACTATGGTCTCCACTTTATTCTGTCCACTACAGTCTTTCCACTATAGTCTTTCCACTAGAGTCTGTCCTCTTTAGTCTTTCCACTATTCTCTGTCCACTTTAGCCTTTCCACTATAGTCTCCACTTTATTCTGTCCACTACAGTCTTTCCACTATAGTCTTTCCACTATAGTCTTTCCACTTTAGTCTTTCCACTATAGTCTCCACTTTATTCTGTCCACTACAGTCTTTCCACTAGAGTCTGTCCACTTTCGTCTTTCCACTTTAATCTTTCTACTTTAGTCTGTCCACTTTAGTCTTTCCACTATAGTCTATCCACTTTAGTTTTTCCACTTTAGTCTCCACTTTATTCTGTCCACTACAGTCTTTCCACTATAGTCTTTCCACTATAGTCTTTCCACTTTAGTCTTTCCACTATAGTCTTCACTTTATTCTGTCCACTACAGTCTTTCCACTATAGTCTTTCCACTATAGTCTGTCCACTTTAGTCTTTCCACTTTAATCTTTCTACTTTAGTCTGTCCACTTTAGTCTTTCCACTATAGTCTGTCCACTTTAGTCTTTCCACTATAGTCTCCACTTTATTCTGTCCACTATAGTCTTTCCACTATAGTCTGTCCACTTTATTCTGTCCACTTCAGTGTGTACAATTTAGTCTGTCCACTTAGTCTTTCCACTTCAGTCTTTCCACTATAGTCTCCACTTTATTCTGTCCACTACAGTCTTTCCACTATAGTCTTTCCACTATAGTCTGTCCACTTTAGTCTTTCCACTTTAATCTTTCTACTTTAGTCTGTCCACTTTAATCTTTCCACTATAGTCTGTCCACTTTAGTCTTTCCACTTTAGTCTTTCCACTTTATTCTGTCCACTTCAGTGTGTACACTTTAGTCTGTCCACTGAGTCTTTCCACTTTAGTCTTTCCACTATAGTCTCCACTTTATTCTGTCCACTACAGTCTTTCCACTATAGTCTTTCCACTATAGTCTGTCCACTTTAGTCTTTCCACAATAGTTTTTCCACTTTAGTCTGTCCACTTCATTCTTTCCACTATAGTCTGTCCACTTTAGTCTTTCCACTTTAGTCTTTCCACTATAGTCTCCACTTTATTCTGTCCACTACAGTCTTTCCACTATCGTCTTTCTACTATAGTCTGTCCTCTTTAGTCTTTCCACTATTCTCTGTCCACTTTAGCCTTTCCACTATAGTCTCCACTTTATTCTGTCCACTACAGTCTTTCCTATAGTCTTTCCACTATAGTCTGTCCACTTTAGTCTTTCCACTATTCTCTTTCCACTTTAGTCTTTCCACTATACTCTCCACTTTATTCTGTCCACTATAGTCTTTCCACTATAGTCTGTCCACTTTAGTCTTTCCACTTTAGTCTTTCCACTATAGTCTCCACTTCATTCTGTCCACTACAGTCTTTCCACTATAGTCTTTCCACTATAGTCTGTCCCCTTTAGTCTTTCCACTTTAGTCTTTCCACTATAGTCTCAACTTTATTCTGTCCACTACAGTCTTTCCACTATAGTCTTTCCACTATTGTCTTTCCACTTTAGTCTTTCCACTATAGTCTCCACTTTATTCTGTCCACTACAGTCCTTCCACTATAGTCTTTCCACTATAGTCTGTCCTCTTTAGTCTTTCCACTATTCTCTGTCCACTTTAGCCTTTCCACTATAGTCTCCACTTTATTCTGTCCACTACAGTCTTTCCACCATAGTCTTTCCACTACAGTCTTTCCACTTTAGTCTTTCCACTATAGTCTCCACTTTATTCTGTCCACTACAGTCTTTCCACTATAGTCTTTCCACTATAGTCTGTCTACTTTAGTCTTTCCACTTTAATCTTTCTACTTTAGTCTGTCCACTTTAGTCTTTCCACTATAGTCTGTCCACTTAGTCTTTCCACTTCAGTCTTTCCACTCTATTCTCCACTTTATTCTGTCCACTACAGCCTTTCCACTATAGTCTTTCCACTATAGTCTTTCCACTTTATTCTGTCCACTTCAGTGTGTACACTTTAGTCTGTCCACTTAGTCTTTCCACTTCAGTCTTTCCACTATATTCTCCACTTTATTCTGTCCACTACAGTCTTTCCACTATAGTCTTTCCACTATAGTCTGTCCACTTTAGTCTTTCCACTTTAATCTTTCTACTTGAGTCTGTCCACTTTAGTCTTTCCACTATAGTCTGTCCACTTTAGTCTTTCCACTTTAGTCTTTCCACTTTATTCTGTCCACTTCAGTGTGTACACTTTAGTATGTCCACTGAGTCTTTCCACTTTAGTCTTTCCACTATAGTCTCCACTTTATTTTGTCCACTACAGTCTTTCCACTATAGTCTTTCCACTATAGTCTGTCCACTTTAGTCTTTCCACAATAGTTTTTCCACTTTAGTCTGTCCACTTCATTCTTTCCACTATAGTCTGTCCACTTTAGTCTTTCCACTTTAATCTTTCCACTAAAGTCTCCACTTTATTCTGTCCACTACAGTCTTTCCACTATCGTCTTTCTACTATAGTCTGTCCTCTTTAGTCTTTCCACTATTCTCTGTCCACTTTAGCCTTTCCACTATACTCTCCACTTTATTCTGTCCACTATAGTCTTTCCACTATAGTCTTTCCACTATAGTCTTTCCACTATAGTCTTTCCACTATAGTCTGTCCACTTTAGTCTTTCCACTTTAGTCTTTCCACTATAGTCTCAACTTTATTCTGTCCACTACAGTCTTTCCACTATAGTCTTTCCACTATAGTCTGTCCACTTTAGTCTTTCCACTATTCTCTTTCCACTTTAGTCTTTCCACTATACTCTCCACTTTATTCTGTCCACTATAGTCTTTCCACTATAGTCTTTCCACTATAGTCTGTCCACTTTAGTCTTTCCACTTTAATCTTTCCACTTTAGTCTGTCCACTTTAGTCTTTCCACTATAGTCTGTCCACTTTAGTCTTTCCACTATTCTCTGTCCACTTTAGTCTTTCCACTTTAGTCTTTCAACTATAGCATCCACTTTATTCTGTCCACTACAGTCTTTCCAATATAGTCTTTCCACTATAATCTGTCCACTATAGACTTTCCACTATAGTCTATCCACTTTAGTCTTTCCACTTTAGTCTTTCCACTTTAGTCTTTCCACTTTATTCTGTCCACTATAGTCTCCACTTTATTCTGTCCACTACAGTCTTTCCACTATAGTCTTTCCTCTATAGTCTGTCCACTTTAGTCTTTCCACTTTAGTTTTTCCACTTTAGTCTGTCCACTTATTATTTCCACTATAGTCTATCCACTTTAGCCTTTCCAATTCAGTCTTTCTACTATAGTATCCACTTTATTCTGTCCACTACAGTCTTTCCACTATAGTCTTTCCACTATAGTCTGTCCACTTTAGTCTTTCCACTATTCTCTGTCCACTTTAGTCTTTCCACTATAGTCTCCACTTTATTCTGTCCACTACAGTCTTTCCAATATAGTCTTTCCACTATAGTCTGTCCACTATAGACTTTCCACTATAGTCTATCCACTTTAGTCTTTCCACTTTAGTCTTTCCGCTTTAGTCTTTCCACTTTATTCTGGCCACTATAGTCTCCACTTTATTATGTCCACTACAGTCTTTCCACTATAGTCTTTCCTCTATAGTCTGTCCACTTTAGTCTTTCCACTTTAGTTTTTCCACTTTAGTCTGTCCACTTATTATTTCCACTATAGTCTATCCACTTTAGTCTTTCCAATTCAGTCTTTCCACTATAGTCTCCACTTTATTCTGTCCACTACAGTCTTTCCACTATAGTCTTTCCACTATAGTCTGTCCACTTTAGTCTTTCCACTATTCTCTGTCCACTTTAGTCTTTCCACTATAGTCTCCACTTTATTCTGTCCACTACAGTCTTTCCACTATTGTCTGTCCACTTTAGTCTTTCCACTATTCTCTGTCCACTTTAGTCTTTCTACTATAGTCTCCACTTTATTCTGTCCACTACAGTCTTTCCACTATAGTCTGTCCACTTTAGTCTTTCCACAATAGTCTTTCCACAATAGTTTTTCCTTTAGAGTCTTTCCACTTTAGTCTTTCCACTATAGTCTTTCCACTTTAGTCTGTCCACTTAGTCTTTCCACTTCAGTCTTTCCTCTCTAGTCTGTCCACTTTAGTCTTTCCACTACTCTCTGTCCACTTTTGTCTTTCCACTTTAGTCTTCCCACTATAGTCTCCACTTTATCCTGTCCACTACAGTCTTTCCACTATAGTCTTTTCCACTATAGTCTGTCCACTTTAGTCTTTACACTTTAGTCTTTCCACTTTAGTCTGTCCACTTTAGTCTTTCACTATAGTCTTTCCACTATAGTCTGTCCACTTTAGGCTTTCCACTTTAGTCTTTCCACTATAGTCTTTCCACTTTAGTCTTTCCACTATAGTCTGTCCACTTTAGTCTTTCCACTATTCTCTGTCCACTTTAGTCTTTCCACTATAGTCACCACTTTATTCTGTCCACTACAGTCTTTCAAATATAGTCTTTCCACTATAGTCTGTCCACTTTAGTCTTTCCACTTTAGTCTTTCTACTTTAGTCTGTCCACTTTAGTCTTTCTACTATAGTCTGTCCACTTTAGTCTTTCCACTATTCTCTGTCCACTTTAGTCTTTCCACTTTAGTCTTTCCACTATAGTCTCCACTTTAGTCTTTCCACTATAGTCTCCACTTTATTCTGTCCACTACATTCTTTCCACTATAGTCTGTCCACTTTAGTCTTTCCACTTTGGTCTTTCCACTTTAGTCTGTCCACTTTAGTCTTTCCAGTATAGTATGTCCACTTTAGTCTATCCACTATATTCTGTCCACTTTAGTCTTTCCACTTTAGTCTTTCCACTTTATTCTGTCCAGTTTAGTCTTTCCACTATAGTCTGTCCACTTTAGTCTTTCCACTTTAGTCTTTCCACTTTATTCTGTCCACTTCAGTGTGTACACTTTAGTTTGTCCACTGAGTCTTTCCACTTCAGTCTTTCCACTATAATCTGTCCACTATAGTCTTTCCACTTTACTCTGTCCACTTAGTCTTTCCACTTCAGTCTTTCCACTATAGTCTCCACTTTATTCTGTCTACTACAGTCTTTCCACTTTAGTCTTTCCACTATAGTCTTTCCACTTTAGTCTGTCCACTTAGTCTTTCCACTTCAGTCTTTCCTCTCTAGTCTGTCCACTGTAGTCTTTCCACTATAGTCTGTCAACTTTAGTCTTTCCACTTTAGTCTTTCCACTATAGTCTCCACTTTATTCCGTCCACTACAGTCTTTCCACTATAGTCTTTCCACTATAGTCTGTCCACTTTAGTCTTTCCACTATTCTCTGCCCACTTTAGTCTTTCCACTATAGTCTACACTTTATTCTGTCCACTAGAGTCTTTCCACTATAGTCTTTCCACTATAGTCTGTCCACTTTAGTCTTTCCACTATAGTCTGTCCACTTTAGTCTTTCCACTTTAGTCTTTCCACTTTAGTCTGTCCACTTTAGTCTTTCCACTATAGTCTGTCCACATTAGTCTTTCCACTACTCTCTGTCCACTTTAGTCTTTCCACTTTAATCTTTCCACTAAAGTCTCCACTTTATTCTGTCCACTACAGTCTTTCCACTATCGTCTTTCTACTATAGTCTGTCCTCTTTAGTCTTTCCACTATTCTCTGTCCACTTTAGCCTTTCCACTATAGTCTCCACTTTATTCTGTCCACTACAGTCTTTCCACTATAGTCTTTCCACTATAGTCTGTCCACTTTAATCTTTCCACTATTCTCTTTCCACTTTAGTCTTTCCACTATACTCTCCACTTTATTCTGTCCACTATAGTCTTTCCACTATAGTCTTTCCACTATAGTCTTTCCACTATAGTCTGTCCACTTTAGTCTTTCCACTTTAGTCTTTCCACTATAGTCTCAACTTTATTCTGTCCACTACAGTCTTTCCACTATAGTCTTTCCACTATAGTCTGTCCACTTTAGTCTTTCCACTATTCTCTTTCCACTTTAGTCTTTCCACTATACTCTCCACTTTATTCTGTCCACTATAGTCTTTCCACTATAGTCTTTCCACTATAGTCTGTCCACTTTAGTCTTTCCACTTTAATCTTTCCACTTTAGTCTGTCCACTTTAGTCTTTCCACTATAGTCTGTCCACTTTAGTCTTTCCACTATTCTCTGTCCACTTTAGTCTTTCCACTTTAGTCTTTCAACTATAGCATCCACTTTATTCTGTCCACTACAGTCTTTCCAATATAGTCTTTCCACTATAGTCTGTCCACTATAGACTTTCCACTATAGTCTATCCACTTTAGTCTTTCCACTTTAGTCTTTCCACTTTAGTCTTTCCACTTTATTCTGTCCACTATAGTCTCCACTTTATTCTGTCCACTACAGTCTTTCCACTATAGTCTTTCCTCTATAGTCTGTCTACTTTAGTCTTTCCACTTTAGTTTTTCCACTTTAGTCTGTCCACTTATTATTTCCACTATAGTCTATCCACTTTAGCCTTTCCAATTCAGTCTTTCTACTATAGTATCCACTTTATTCTGTCCACTACAGTCTTTCCACTATAGTCTTTCCACTATAGTCTGTCCACTTTAGTCTTTCCACTATTCTCTGTCCACTTTAGTCTTTCCACTATAGTCTCCACTTTATTCTGTCCACTACAGTCTTTCCAATATAGTCTTTCCACTATAGTCTGTCCACTATAGACTTTCCACTATAGTCTATCCACTTTAGTCTTTCCACTTTAGTCTTTCCGCTTTAGTCTTTCCACATTATTCTCTCCACTATAGTCTCCACTTTATTCTGTCCACTACAGTCTTTCCACTATAGTCTTTCCTCTATAGTCTGTTCACTTTAGTCTTTCCACTTTAGTTTTTCCACTTTAGTCTGTCCACTTATTATTTCCACTATAGTCTATCCACTTTAGTCTTTCCAATTCAGTCTTTCCACTATAGTCTCCACTTTATTCTGTCCACTACAGTCTTTCCACTATAGTCTTTCCACTATAGTCTGTCCACTTTAGTCTTTCCACTATTCTCTGTCCACTTTAGTCTTTCCACTATAGTCTCCACTTTATTCTGTCCACTACAGTCTTTCCACTATTGTCTGTCCACTTTAGTCTTTCCACTATTCTCTGTCCACTTTAGTCTTTCTACTATAGTCTCCACTTTATTCTGTCCACTACAGTCTTTCCACTATAGTCTGTCCACTTTAGTCTTTCCACAATAGTCTTTCCACAATAGTTTTTCCTTTAGAGTCTTTCCACTTTAGTCTTTCCACTATAGTCTTTCCACTTTAGTCTGTCCACTTAGTCTTTCCACTTCAGTCTTTCCTCTCTAGTCTGTCCACTTTAGTCTTTCCACTACTCTCTGTCCACTTTTGTCTTTCCACTTTAGTCTTCCCACTATAGTCTCCACTTTATCCTGTCCACTACAGTCTTTCCACTATAGTCTTTTCCACTATAGTCTGTCCACTTTAGTCTTTACACTTTAGTCTTTCCACTTTAGTCTGTCCACTTTAGTCTTTCACTATAGTCTTTCCACTATAGTCTGTCCACTTTAGGCTTTCCACTTTAGTCTTTCCACTATAGTCTTTCCACTTTAGTCTTTCCACTATAGTCTGTCCACTTTAGTCTTTCCACTATTCTCTGTCCACTTTAGTCTTTCCACTATAGTCACCACTTTATTCTGTCCACTACAGTCTTTCAAATATAGTCTTTCCACTATAGTCTGTCCACTTTAGTCTTTCCACTTTAGTCTTTCTACTTTAGTCTGTCCACTTTAGTCTTTCTACTATAGTCTGTCCACTTTAGTCTTTCCACTATTCTCTGTCCACTTTAGTCTTTCCACTTTAGTCTTTCCACTATAGTCTCCACTTTAGTCTTTCCACTATAGTCTCCACTTTATTCTGTCCACTACATTCTTTCCACTATAGTCTGTCCACTTTAGTCTTTCCACTTTGGTCTTTCCACTTTAGTCTGTCCACTTTAGTCTTTCCAGTATAGTATGTCCACTTTAGTCTATCCACTATATTCTGTCCACTTTAGTCTTTCCACTTTAGTCTTTCCACTTTATTCTGTCCAGTTTAGTCTTTCCACTATAGTCTGTCCACTTTAGTCTTTCCACTTTAGTCTTTCCACTTTATTCTGTCCACTTCAGTGTGTACACTTTAGTTTGTCCACTGAGTCTTTCCACTTCAGTCTTTCCACTATAATCTGTCCACTATAGTCTTTCCACTTTAGTCTGTCCACTTAGTCTTTCCACTTCAGTCTTTCCACTATAGTCTCCACTTTATTCTGTCTACTACAGTCTTTCCACTTTAGTCTTTCCACTATAGTCTTTCCACTTTAGTCTGTCCACTTAGTCTTTCCACTTCAGTCTTTCCTCTCTAGTCTGTCCACTGTAGTCTTTCCACTATAGTCTGTCAACTTTAGTCTTTCCACTTTAGTCTTTCCACTATAGTCTCCACTTTATTCCGTCCACTACAGTCTTTCCACTATAGTCTTTCCACTATAGTCTGTCCACTTTAGTCTTTCCACTATTCTCTGCCCACTTTAGTCTTTCCACTATAGTCTACACTTTATTCTGTCCACTAAAGTCTTTCCACTATAGTCTTTCCACTATAGTCTGTCCACTTTAGTCTTTCCACTATAGTCTGTCCACTTTAGTCTTTCCACTTTAGTCTTTCCACTTTAGTCTGTCCACTTTAGTCTTTCCACTATAGTCTGTCCACATTAGTCTTTCCACTAATCTCTGTCCACTTTAGTCTTTCCACTTTAATCTTTCCACTAAAGTCTCCACTTTATTCTGTCCACTACAGTCTTTCCACTATCGTCTTTCTACTATAGTCTGTCCTCTTTAGTCTTTCCACTATTCTCTGTCCACTTTAGCCTTTCCACTATAGTCTCCACTTTATTCTGTCCACTACAGTCTTTCCACTATAGTCTTTCCACTATAGTCTGTCCACTTTAATCTTTCCACTATTCTCTTTCCACTTTAGTCTTTCCACTATACTCTCCACTTTATTCTGTCCACTATAGTCTTTCCACTATAGTCTTTCCACTATAGTCTTTCCACTATAGTCTGTCCACTTTAGTCTTTCCACTTTAGTCTTTCCACTATAGTCTCAACTTTATTCTGTCCACTACAGTCTTTCCACTATAGTCTTTCCACTATAGTCTGTCCACTTTAGTCTTTCCACTATTCTCTTTCCACTTTAGTCTTTCCACTATACTCTCCACTTTATTCTGTCCACTATAGTCTTTCCACTATAGTCTTTCCACTATAGTCTGTCCACTTTAGTCTTTCCACTTTAATCTTTCCACTTTAGTCTGTCCACTTTAGTCTTTCCACTATAGTCTGTCCACTTTAGTCTTTCCACTATTCTCTGTCCACTTTAGTCTTTCCACTTTAGTCTTTCAACTATAGCATCCACTTTATTCTGTCCACTACAGTCTTTCCAATATAGTCTTTCCACTATAGTCTGTCCACTATAGACTTTCCACTATAGTCTATCCACTTTAGTCTTTCCACTTTAGTCTTTCCACTTTAGTCTTTCCACTTTATTCTGTCCACTATAGTCTCCACTTTATTCTGTCCACTACAGTCTTTCCACTATAGTCTTTCCTCTATAGTCTGTCCACTTTAGTCTTTCCACTTTAGTTTTTCCACTTTAGTCTGTCCACTTATTATTTCCACTATAGTGTATCCACTTTAGCCTTTCCAATTCAGTCTTTCTACTATAGTATCCACTTTATTCTGTCCACTACAGTCTTTCCACTATAGTCTTTCCACTATAGTCTGTCCACTTTAGTCTTTCCACTATTCTCTGTCCACTTTAGTCTCTCCACTATAGTCTCCACTTTATTCTGTCCACTACAGTCTTTCCAATATAGTCTTTCCACTATAGTCTGTCCACTATAGACTTTCCACTATAGTCTATCCACTTTAGTCTTTCCACTTTAGTCTTTCCGCTTTAGTCTTTCCACATTATTCTCTCCACTATAGTCTCCACTTTATTCTGTCCACTACAGTCTTTCCACTATAGTCTTTCCTCTATAGTCTGTTCACTTTAGTCTTTCCACTTTAGTTTTTCCACTTTAGTCTGTCCACTTATTATTTCCACTATAGTCTATCCACTTTAGTCTTTCCAATTCAGTCTTTCCACTATAGTCTCCACTTTATTCTGTCCACTACAGTCTTTCCACTATAGTCTTTCCACTATAGTCTGTCCACTTTAGTCTTTCCACTATTCTCTGTCCACTTTAGTCTTTCCACTATAGTCTCCACTTTATTCTGTCCACTACAGTCTTTCCACTATTGTCTGTCCACTTTAGTCTTTCCACTATTCTCTGTCCACTTTAGTCTTTCCACTATAGTCTCCACTTTATTCTGTCCACTACAGTCTTTCCACTATAGTCTGTCCACTTTAGTCTTTCCACAATAGTTTTTCCTTTAGTCTGTTCTTTCCACTATAGTCTGTCCACTTTAGTCTTTCCACTATGGTCTCCACTTTATTCTGTCCACTACAGTCTTTCCACTATAGTCTTTCCACTAGAGTCTGTCCTCTTTAGTCTTTCCACTATTCTCTGTCCACTTTAGCCTTTCCACTATAGTCTCCACTTTATTCTGTCCACTACAGTCTTTCCACTATAGTCTTTCCACTATAGTCTTTCCACTTTAGTCTTTCCACTATAGTCTCCACTTTATTCTGTCCACTACAGTCTTTCCACTAGAGTCTGTCCACTTTCGTCTTTCCACTTTAATCTTTCTACTTTAGTCTGTCCACTTTAGTCTTTCCACTATAGTCTATCCACTTTAGTTTTTCCACTTTAGTCTCCACTTTATTCTGTCCACTACAGTCTTTCCACTATAGTCTTTCCACTATAGTCTTTCCACTTTAGTCTTTCCACTATAGTCTTCACTTTATTCTGTCCACTACAGTCTTTCCACTATAGTCTTTCCACTATAGTCTGTCCACTTTAGTCTTTCCACTTTAATCTTTCTACTTTAGTCTGTCCACTTTAGTCTTTCCACTATAGTCTGTCCACTTTAGTCTTTCCACTATAGTCTCCACTTTATTCTGTCCACTATAGTCTTTCCACTATAGTCTGTCCACTTTATTCTGTCCACTTCAGTGTGTACAATTTAGTCTGTCCACTTAGTCTTTCCACTTCAGTCTTTCCACTATAGTCTCCACTTTATTCTGTCCACTACAGTCTTTCCACTATAGTCTTTCCACTATAGTCTGTCCACTTTAGTCTTTCCACTTTAATCTTTCTACTTTAGTCTGTCCACTTTAATCTTTCCACTATAGTCTGTCCACTTTAGTCTTTCCACTTTAGTCTTTCCACTTTATTCTGTCCACTTCAGTGTGTACACTTTAGTCTGTCCACTGAGTCTTTCCACTTTAGTCTTTCCACTATAGTCTCCACTTTATTCTGTCCACTACAGTCTTTCCACTATAGTCTTTCCACTATAGTCTGTCCACTTTAGTCTTTCCACAATAGTTTTTCCACTTTAGTCTGTCCACTTCATTCTTTCCACTATAGTCTGTCCACTTTAGTCTTTCCACTTTAGTCTTTCCACTATAGTCTCCACTTTATTCTGTCCACTACAGTCTTTCCACTATCGTCTTTCTACTATAGTCTGTCCTCTTTAGTCTTTCCACTATTCTCTGTCCACTTTAGCCTTTCCACTATAGTCTCCACTTTATTCTGTCCACTACAGTCTTTCCTATAGTCTGTCCACTTTAGTCTTTCCACTATAGTCTGTCCACTTTAGTCTTTCCACTATTCTCTGTCCACTTTAGTCTTTCCACTTTAGTCTTTCAACTATAGCATCCACTTTATTCTGTCCACTACAGTCTTTCCAATATAGTCTTTCCACTATAGTCTGTCCACTATAGACTTTCCACTATAGTCTATCCACTTTAGTCTTTCCACTTTAGTCTTTCCACTTTAGTCTTTCCACTTTATTCTGTCCACTATAGTCTCCACTTTATTCTGTCCACTACAGTCTTTCCACTATAGTCTTTCCTCTATAGTCTGTCCACTTTAGTCTTTCCACTTTAGTTTTTCCACTTTAGTCTGTCCACTTATTATTTCCACTATAGTCTATCCACTTTAGCCTTTCCAATTCAGTCTTTCTACTATAGTATCCACTTTATTCTGTCCACTACAGTCTTTCCACTATAGTCTTTCCACTATAGTCTGTCCACTTTAGTCTTTCCACTATTCTCTGTCCACTTTAGTCTTTCCACTATAGTCTCCACTTTATTCTGTCCACTACAGTCTTTCCAATATAGTCTTTCCACTATAGTCTGTCCACTATAGACTTTCCACTATAGTCTATCCACTTTAGTCTTTCCACTTTAGTCTTTCCGCTTTAGTCTTTCCACTTTATTCTGTCCACTATAGTCTCCACTTTATTCTGTCCACTACAGTCTTTCCACTATAGTCTTTCCTCTATAGTCTGTCCACTTTAGTCTTTCCACTTTAGTTTTTCCACTTTAGTCTGTCCACTTATTATTTCCACTATAGTCTATCCACTTTAGTCTTTCCAATTCAGTCTTTCCACTATAGTCTCCACTTTATTCTGTCCACTACAGTCTTTCCACTATAGTCTTTCCACTATAGTCTGTCCACTTTAGTCTTTCCACTATTCTCTGTCCACTTTAGTCTTTCCACTATAGTCTCCACTTTATTCTGTCCACTACAGTCTTTCCACTATAGTCTTTCCACTAGAGTCTGTCCTCTTTAGTCTTTCCACTATTCTCTGTCCACTTTAGCCTTTCCACTATAGTCTCCACTTTATTCTGTCCACTACAGTCTTTCCACTATAGTCTTTCCACTTTAGTCTTTCCACTATAGTCTCCACTTTATTCTGTCCACTACAGTCTTTCCACTTTAGTCTTTCCACTAGAGTCTGTCCACTTTCGTCTTTCCACTTTAATCTTTCTACTTTAGTCTGTCCACTTTAGTCTTTCCACTATAGTCTGTCCACTTTAGTCTTTCCACTTTAGTCTCCACTTTATTCTGTCCACTACAGTCTTTCCACTATATTCTTTCCACTTTAGTCTTTCCACTATAGTCTCCACTTTATTCTGTCCACTACAGTCCTTCCACTATAGTCTTTCCACTATAGTCTGTCCTCTTTAGTCTTTCCACTATTCTCTGTCCACTTTAGCCTTTCCACTATAGTCTCCACTTTATTCTGTCCACTACAGTCTTTCCACCATAGTCTTTCCACTACAGTCTTTCCACTTTAGTCTTTCCACTATAGTCTCCACTTTATTCTGTCCACTACAGTCTTTCCACTATAGTCTTTCCACTATAGTCTGTCTACTTTAGTCTTTCCACTTTAATCTTTCTACTTTAGTCTGTCCACTTTAGTCTTTCACTATAGTCTGTCCACTTAGTCTTTCCACTTCAGTCTTTCCACTCTATTCTCCACTTTATTCTGTCCACTACAGCCTTTCCACTATAGTCTTTCCACTATAGTCTGTCCACTTTATTCTGTCCACTTCAGTGTGTACACTTTAGTCTGTCCACTTAGTCTTTCCACTTCAGTCTTTCCACTATATTCTCCACTTTATTCTGTCCACTACAGTCTTTCCACTATAGTCTTTCCACTATAGTCTGTCCACTTTAGTCTTTCCACTTTAATCTTTCTACTTTAGTCTGTCCACTTTAGTCTTTCCACTATAGTCTGTCCACTTTAGTCTTTCCACTTTAGTCTTTCCACTTTACTCTGTCCACTTCAGTGTGTACACTTTAGTGTGTCCACTGAGTCTTTCCACTTTAGTCTTTCCACTATAGTCTCCACTTTATTCTGTCCACTACAGTCTTTCCACTATAGTCTTTCCACTATAGTCTGTCCACTTTAGTCTTTCCACAATAGTTTTTCCACTTTAGTCTGTCCACTTCATTCTTTCCACTATAGTCTGTCCACTTTAGTCTTTCCACTTTAATCTTTCCACTAAAGTCTCCACTTTATTCTGTCCACTACAGTCTTTCCACTATCGTCTTTCTACTATAGTCTGTCCTCTTTAGTCTTTCCACTATTCTCTGTCCACTTTAGCCTTTCCACTATAGTCTCCACTTTATTCTGTCCACTACAGTCTTTCCACTATAGTCTTTCCACTATAGTCTGTCCACTTTAATCTTTCCACTATTCTCTTTCCACTTTAGTCTTTCCACTATACTCTCCACTTTATTCTGTCCACTATAGTCTTTCCACTATAGTCTTTCCACTATAGTCTTTCCACTATAGTCTTTCCACTATAGTCTGTCCACTTTAGTCTTTCCACTTTAGTCTTTCCACTATAGTCTCAACTTTATTCTGTCCACTACAGTCTTTCCACTATAGTCTTTCCACTATAGTCTGTCCACTATAGTCTGTCCACTTTAGTCTTTCCACTATTCTCTTTCCACTTTAGTCTTTCCACTATACTCTCCACTTTATTCTGTCCACTATAGTCTTTCCACTATAGTCTTTCCACTATAGTCTGTCCACTTTAGTCTTTCCACTTTAATCTTTCCACTTTAGTCGGTCCACTTTAGTCTTTCCACTATAGTCTGTCCACTTTAGTCTTTCCACTATTCTCTGTCCACTTTAGTCTTTCCACTTTAGTCTTTCAACTATAGCATCCACTTTATTCTGTCCACTACAGTCTTTCCAATATAGTCTTTCCACTATAGTCTGTCCACTATAGACTTTCCACTATAGTCTATCCACTTTAGTCTTTCCACTTTAGTCTTTCCACTTTAGTTTTTCCACTTTATTCTGTCCACTATAGTCTCCACTTTATTCTGTCCACTACAGTCTTTCCACTACAGTCTTTCCACTATAGTCTTTCCACTATAGTCTTTCCACTTTAGTCTTTCCACTATAGTCTTCACTTTATTCTGTCCACTACAGTCTTTCCACTATAGTCTTTCCACTATAGTCTGTCCACTTTAGTCTTTCCACTTTAATCTTTCTACTTTAGTCTGTCCACTTTAGTCTTTCCACTATAGTCTGTCCACTTTAGTCTTTCCACTATAGTCTCCACTTTACTCTGTCCACTATAGTCTTTCCACTATAGTCTGTCCACTTTATTCTGTCCACTTCAGTGTGTATAATTTAGTCTGTCCACTTAGTCTTTCCACTTCAGTCTTTCCACTAGAGTCTCCACTTTATTCTGTTCACTACAGTCTTTCCACTATAGTCTTTCCTATATAGTCTGTCCACTTTAGTCTTTCCACTTTAATCTTTCTACTTTAGTCTGTCCACTTTAATCTTTCCACTATAGTCTGTCCACTTTAGTCTTTCCACTATAGTCTTTCCACTATAGTCTGTCCACTTTAGTCTTTCCACTTTAGTTTTTCCACTTTAGTCTGTCCGCTTTAGTCTTTCCACTATAGTCTATCCACTTATTCTTTCCACTTTAGTCTTTCCACTTTATTCTGTCCACTTCAGTGTGTACACTTTAGTCTGTCCACTGAGTCTTTCCACTTCAGTCTTTCCACTATAGTCTGTCCACTTTAGTCTTTCCACTATTCTCTGTCCACTTTAGTCTTTCCACTATAGTCTCCACTTTATTCTGTCCACTACAGTCTTTTCACTATAGTCTTTCCACTATAGTCTGTCCACTTTAGTCTTTCCACTATTCTCTGTCCACTTTAGCCTTTCTACTATAGTCTCCACTTTATTCTGTCCACTACAGTCTTTCCACTATAGTCTTTCCACTATAGTCTTTCCACTTTAGTCTTTCCACTATAGTGTCCACTTTATTCTGTCCACTATAGTCTTTCCACTATAGTCTTTCCACTAGAGTCTGTCCACTTTCGTCTTTCCACTTTAATCTTTCTACTTTAGTCTGTCCACTTTAGTCTTTCCACTATAGTCTGTCCACTTTAGTCTTTCCACTTTAGTCTCCACTTTATTCTGTCCACTACAGTCTTTCCACTATATTCTTTCCACTTTAGTCTTTCCACTATAGTCTCCACTTTATTCTGTCCACTACAGTCCTTCCACTATAGTCTTTCCACTATAGTCTGTCCTCTTTAGTCTTTCCACTATTCTCTGTCCACTTTAGCCTTTCCACTATAGTCTCCACTTTATTCTGTCCACTACAGTCTTTCCACCATAGTCTTTCCACTACAGTCTTTCCACTTTAGTTTTTCCACTATAGTCTCCACTTTATTCTGTCCACTACAGTCTTTCCACTATAGTCTTTCCACTATAGTCTCCACTTTATTCTGTCCACTAGAGTCTTTCCACTATAGTCTGTCCACTTTAGTCTTTCCACCTTAGTCTTTCCACTTTAGTTTTTCCACTTAAGCCTTTCCAGTATAGTCTGTCCACTTTAGTCTTTCCACTTTAGTCTTTCCACTATAGTCTCCACTTTCTTCTGTCCACGACAGTCTTTCCACTATAGTCTTTCCACTATAGTCTGTCCACTTTAGTCTTTCCACTTTAATCTTTCTACTTTAGTCTGTCCACTTTAGTCTTTCCACTATAGTCTGTCCACTTTAGTCTTTCCACTTTAGTCTTTCCACTTCAGTGTGTACACTTTAGTCTGTCCACTTAGTCTTTCCACTTCAGTCTTTCCACTATAGTCTCCACTTTATTCTGTCCACTACAGTCTTTCCACCATAGTCTTTCCACTACAGTCTTTCCACTTTAGTTTTTCCACTATAGTCTCCACTTTATTCTGTCCACTACAGTCTTTCCACTATAGTTTTTCCACTATAGTCTCCACTTTATTCTGTCCACTAGAGTCTTTCCACTATAGTCTGTCCACTTTAGTCTTTCCACCTTAGTCTTTCCACTTTAGTTTTTCCACTTAAGTCTTTCCAGTATAGTCTGTCCACTTTAGTCTTTCCACTTTAGTCTTTCCACTATAGTCTCCACTTTATTCTGTCCACGACAGTCTTTCCACTATAGTCTTTCCACTATAGTCTGTCCACTTTAGTCTTTCCACTTTAATCTTTCTACTTTAGTCTGTCCACTTTAGTCTTTCCACTATTCTCTGTCCACTTTAGTCTTTCCACTATAGTCTCCACTTTATTTTGTCCACTACAGTCTTTCCAACATAGTCTTTCCACTATAGTCTGTCCACTTTAGTCTTTCCACTATTCTCTGTCCACTTTAGTCTTTCCACTATACTCTCCACTTTCTTCTGTCCTCTACAGTCTTTCCACTATAGTCTTTCCACTATAGTCTGTCCACTTTAGTCTTTCCACTTTAGTCTTTCCACTTTAGTCTGTCCATTTTAGTCTTTCCACTATAGTCTGTCCACTTTAGTTTTTCCACTATTCTCTGTCCACTTTAGTCTTTCCACTTTAGTCTTTCCACTATAGTCTCCACTTTATTCTGTCCACGACAGTCTTTCCACTATAGTTTTTCCACTATAGTCTGTCCACTTTAGTCTTTCCACTTTAATCTTTCTACTTTAGTCTGTCCACTTTAGCCTTTCCACCATAGTCTGTCCACTTTAGTCTTTCCACTTTAGTCTTTCCACTTCAGTGTGTACACTTTAGTCTGTCCACTTAGTCTTTCCACTTCAGTCTTTCCACTATAGTCTCCACTTTATTCTGTCCACTACAGTCTTTCCACTATAGTCTTTCCACTATAGTCTGTCCACTTTAATCTTTCCACTATTCTCTTTCCACTTTAGTCTTTCCACTATACTCTCCACTTTATTCTGTCCACTATAGTCTTTCCACTATAGTCTTTCCACTATAGTCTTTCCACTATAGTCTTTCCACTATAGTCTGTCCACTTTAGTCTTTCCACTTTAGTCTTTCCACTATAGTCTCCACTTTATTCTGTCCACTACAGTCTTTCCACTATAGTCTTTCCACTATAGTCTGTCTACTTTAGTCTTTCCACTTTAATCTTTCTACTTTAGTCTGTCCACTTTAGTCTTTCCACTATAGTCTGTCCACTTAGTCTTTCCACTTCAGTCTTTCCACTCTATTCTCCACTTTATTCTGTCCACTACAGCCTTTCCACTATAGTCTTTCCACTATAGTCTGTCCACTTTATTCTGTCCACTTCAGTGTGTACACTTTAGTCTGTCCACTTAGTCTTTCCACTTCAGTCTTTCCACTATATTCTCCACTTTATTCTGTCCACTACAGTCTTTCCACTATAGTCTTTCCACTATAGTCTGTCCACTTTAGTCTTTCCACTTTAATCTTTCTACTTTAGTCTGTCCACTTTAGTCTTTCCACTATAGTCTGTCCACTTTAGTCTTTCCACTTTAGTCTTTCCACTTTACTCTGTCCACTTCAGTGTGTACACTTTAGTGTGTCCACTGAGTCTTTCCACTTTAGTCTTTCCACTATAGTCTCCACTTTATTCTGTCCACTACAGTCTTTCCACTATAGTCTTTCCACTATAGTCTGTCCACTTTAGTCTTTCCACAATAGTTTTTCCACTTTAGTCTGTCCACTTCATTCTTTCCACTATAGTCTGTCCACTTTAGTCTTTCCACTTTAATCTTTCCACTAAAGTCTCCACTTTATTCTGTCCACTACAGTCTTTCCACTATCGTCTTTCTACTATAGTCTGTCCTCTTTAGTCTTTCCACTATTCTCTGTCCACTTTAGCCTTTCCACTATAGTCTCCACTTTATTCTGTCCACTACAGTCTTTCCACTATAGTCTTTCCACTATAGTCTGTCCACTTTAATCTTTCCACTATTCTCTTTCCACTTTAGTCTTTCCACTATACTCTCCACTTTATTCTGTCCACTATAGTCTTTCCACTATAGTCTTTCCACTATAGTCTTTCCACTATAGTCTTTCCACTATAGTCTGTCCACTTTAGTCTTTCCACTTTAGTCTTTCCACTATAGTCTCAACTTTATTCTGTCCACTACAGTCTTTCCACTATAGTCTTTCCACTATAGTGTGTCCACTTTAGTCTTTCCACTATTCTCTTTCCACTTTAGTCTTTCCACTATACTCTCCACTTTATTCTGTCCACTATAGTCTTTCCACTATAGTCTTTCCACTATAGTCTGTCCACTTTAGTCTTTCCACTTTAATCTTTCCACTTTAGTCGGTCCACTTTAGTCTTTCCACTATAGTCTGTCCACTTTAGTCTTTCCACTATTCTCTGTCCACTTTAGTCTTTCCACTTTAGTCTTTCAACTATAGCATCCACTTTATTCTGTCCACTACAGTCTTTCCAATATAGTCTTTCCACTATAGTCTGTCCACTATAGACTTTCCACTATAGTCTATCCACTTTAGTCTTTCCACTTTAGTCTTTCCACTTTAGTCTTTCCACTTTATTCTGTCCACTATAGTCTCCACTTTATTCTGTCCACTACAGTCTTTCCACTACAGTCTTTCCACTATAGTCTTTCCACTATAGTCTTTCCACTTTAGTCTTTCCACTATAGTCTTCACTTTATTCTGTCCACTACAGTCTTTCCACTATAGTCTTTCCACTATAGTCTGTCCACTTTAGTCTTTCCACTTTAATCTTTCTACTTTAGTCTGTCCACTTTAGTCTTTCCACTATAGTCTGTCCACTTTAGTCTTTCCACTATAGTCTCCACTTTACTCTGTCCACTATAGTCTTTCCACTATAGTCTGTCCACTTTATTCTGTCCACTTCAGTGTGTATAATTTAGTCTGTCCACTTAGTCTTTCCACTTCAGTCTTTCCACTAGAGTCTCCACTTTATTCTGTTCACTACAGTCTTTCCACTATAGTCTTTCCACTATAGTCTGTCCACTTTAGTCTTTCCACTTTAATCTTTCTACTTTAGTCTGTCCACTTTAATCTTTCCACTATAGTCTGTCCACTTTAGTCTTTCCACTATAGTCTTTCCACTATAGTCTGTCCACTTTAGTCTTTCCACTTTAGTTTTTCCACTTTAGTCTGTCCGCTTTAGTCTTTCCACTATAGTCTATCCACTTATTCTTTCCACTTTAGTCTTTCCACTTTATTCTGTCCACTTCAGTGTGTACACTTTAGTCTGTCCACTGAGTCTTTCCACTTCAGTCTTTCCACTATAGTCTGTCCACTTTAGTCTTTCCACTATTCTCTGTCCACTTTAGTCTTTCCACTATAGTCTCCACTTTATTCTGTCCACTACAGTCTTTTCACTATAGTCTTTCCACTATAGTCTGTCCACTTTAGTCTTTCCACTATTCTCTGTCCACTTTAGCCTTTCTACTATAGTCTCCACTTTATTCTGTCCACTACAGTCTTTCCACTATAGTCTTTCCACTTTAGTCTTTCCACTATAGTGTCCACTTTATTCTGTCCACTATAGTCTTTCCACTATAGTCTTTCCACTAGAGTCTGTCCACTTTCGTCTTTCCACTTTAATCTTTCTACTTTAGTCTGTCCACTTTAGTCTTTCCACTATAGTCTGTCCACTTTAGTCTTTCCACTTTAGTCTCCACTTTATTCTGTCCACTACAGTCTTTCCACTATATTCTTTCCACTTTAGTCTTTCCACTATCGTCTCCACTTTATTCTGTCCACTACAGTCCTTCCACTATAGTCTTTCCACTATAGTCTGTCCTCTTTAGTCTTTCCACTATTCTCTGTCCACTTTAGCCTTTCCACTATAGTCTCCACTTTATTCTGTCCACTACAGTCTTTCCACCATAGTCTTTCCACTACAGTCTTTCCACTTTAGTTTTTCCACTATAGTCTCCACTTTATTCTGTCCACTACAGTCTTTCCACTATAGTCTTTCCACTATAGTCTCCACTTTATTCTGTCCACTAGAGTCTTTCCACTATAGTCTGTCCACTTTAGTCTTTCCACCTTAGTCTTTCCACTTTAGTTTTTCCACTTAAGCCTTTCCAGTATAGTCTGTCCACTTTAGTCTTTCCACTTTAGTCTTTCCACTATAGTCTCCACTTTCTTCTGTCCACGACAGTCTTTCCACTATAGTCTTTCCACTATAGTCTGTCCACTTTCGTCTTTCCACTTTAATCTTTCTACTTTAGTCTGTCCACTTTAGTCTTTCCACTATAGTCTGTCCACTTTAGTCTTTCCACTTTAGTCTTTCCACTTCAGTGTGTACACTTTAGTCTGTCCACTTAGTCTTTCCACTTCAGTCTTTCCACTATAGTCTCCACTTTATTCTGTCCACTACAGTCTTTCCACCATAGTCTTTCCACTACAGTCTTTCCACTTTAGTTTTTCCACTATAGTCTCCACTTTATTCTGTCCACTACAGTCTTTCCACTATAGTTTTTCCACTATAGTCTCCACTTTATTCTGTCCACTAGAGTCTTTCCACTATAGTCTGTCCACTTTAGTCTTTCCACCTTAGTCTTTCCACTTTAGTTTTTCCACTTAAGTCTTTCCAGTATAGTCTGTCCACTTTAGTCTTTCCACTTTAGTCTTTCCACTATAGTCTCCACTTTATTCTGTCCACGACAGTCTTTCCACTATAGTCTTTCCACTATAGTCTGTCCACTTTAGTCTTTCCACTTTAATCTTTCTACTTTAGTCTGTCCACTTTAGTCTTTCCACTATTCTCTGTCCACTTTAGTCTTTCCACTATAGTCTCCACTTTATTTTGTCCACTACAGTCTTTCCAACATAGTCTTTCCACTATAGTCTGTCCACTTTAGTCTTTCCACTATTCTCTGTCCACTTTAGTCTTTCCACTATACTCTCCACTTTATTCTGTCCTCTACAGTCTTTCCACTATAGTCTTTCCACTATAGTCTGTCCACTTTAGTCTTTCCACTTTAGTCTTTCCACTTTAGTCTGTCCATTTTAGTCTTTCCACTATAGTCTGTCCACTTTAGTTTTCCACTATTCTCTGTCCACTTTAGTCTTTCCACTTTAGTCTTTCCACTATAGTCTCCACTTTATTCTGTCCACGACAGTCTTTCCACTATAGTTTTTCCACTATAGTCTGTCCACTTTAGTCTTTCCACTTTAATCTTTCTACTTTAGTCTGTCCACTTTAGTCTTTCCACCATAGTCTGTCCACTTTAGTCTTTCCACTTTAGTCTTTCCACTTCAGTGTGTACACTTTAGTCTGTCCACTTAGTCTTTCCACTTCAGTCTTTCCACTATAGTCTCCACTTTATTCTGTCCACTACAGTCTTTCCACTATAGTCTTTCCACTATAGTCTGTCCACTTTAGTCTTTCCACTTTAGTCTTTCCACTTTATTTTGTCCACTTCAGTGTGTACACTTTAGTCTGTCCACTGAGTCTTTCCACTTCAGTCTTTCCACTATAGTCTTTCCACTATAGTCTCCACTTTATTCTGTCCACTACCGTCTTTCCACTTTAGTCTTTCCAATACTCTCTGTCCACTTTAGTCTTTCCACTATAGTCTCCACTTTATTCTGTCCACTACAGTCTTTCCACTATTGTCTGTCCACTTTAGTCTTTCCACTATTCTCTGTCCACTTTAGTCTTTCCACTATAGTCTCCACTTTATTCTGTCCACTACAGTCTTTCCACTATAGTCTTTCCACTATAGTCTGTCCACTTTAGTCTTTCCAGAATATTTTTTTCTTTAGTGTGTTCTTTCCACTATAGTCTGTCCACTTTAGTCTTTCCACTTTAGTCTTTCCACTATAGTCTCCACTTTATTCTGTCCACTACAGTCTTTCCACTATAGTCTTTCCACTAGAGTCTGTCCTCTTTAGTCTTTCCACTATTCTCTGTCCACTTTAGCCTTTCCACTATAGTCTCCACTTTATTCTGTCCACTACAGTCTTTCCACTATAGTCTTTCCACTTTAGTCTTTCCACTATAGTCTCCACTTTATTCTGTCCACTACAGTCTTTCCACTTTAGTCTTTCCACTAGAGTCTGTCCACTTTCGTCTTTCCACTTTAATCTTTCTACTTTAGTCTGTCCACTTTAGTCTTTCCACTATAGTCTGTCCACTTTAGTCTTTCCACTTTAGTCTCCACTTTATTCTGTCCACTACAGTCTTTCCACTATATTCTTTCCACTTTAGTCTTTCCACTATAGTCTCCACTTTATTCTGTCCACTACAGTCCTTCCACTATAGTCTTTCCACTATAGTCTGTCCTCTTTAGTCTTTCCACTATTCTCTGTCCACTTTAGCCTTTCCACTATAGTCTCCACTTTATTCTGTCCACTACAGTCTTTCCACCATAGTCTTTCCACTACAGTCTTTCCACTTTAGTCTTTCCGCTATAGTCTCCACTTTATTCTGTCCACTACAGTCTTTCAACTATAGTCTTTCCACTATAGTCTGTCTACTTTAGTCTTTCCACTTTAATCTTTCTACTTTAGTCTGTCCACTTTAGTCTTTCCACTATAGTCTGTCCACTTAGTCTTTCCACTTCAGTCTTTCCACTCTATTCTCCACTTTATTCTGTCCACTACAGCCTTTCCACTATAGTCTTTCCACTATAGTCTGTCCACTTTATTCTGTCCACTTCAGTGTGTACACTTTAGTCTGTCCACTTAGTCTTTCCACTTCAGTCTTTCCACTATATTCTCCACTTTATTCTGTCCACTACAGTCTTTCCACTATAGTCTTTCCACTAGAGTCTGTCCTCTTTAGTCTTTCCACTATTCTCTGTCCACTTTAGCCTTTCCACTATAGTCTCCACTTTATTCTGTCCACTACAGTCTTTCCACTATAGTCTTTCCACTTTAGTCTTTCCACTATAGTCTCCACTTTATTCTGTCCACTACAGTCTTTCCACTTTAGTCTTTCCACTAGAGTCTGTCCACTTTCGTCTTTCCACTTTAATCTTTCTACTTTAGTCTGTCCACTTTAGTCTTTCCACTATAGTCTGTCCACTTTAGTCTTTCCACTTTAGTCTCCACTTTATTCTGTCCACTACAGTCTTTCCACTATATTCTTTCCACTTTAGTCTTTCCACTATAGTCTCCACTTTATTCTGTCCACTACAGTCCTTCCACTATAGTCTTTCCACTATAGTCTGTCCTCTTTAGTCTTTCCACTATTCTCTGTCCACTTTAGCCTTTCCACTATAGTCTCCACTTTATTCTGTCCACTACAGTCTTTCCACCATAGTCTTTCCACTACAGTCTTTCCACTTTAGTCTTTCCGCTATAGTCTCCACTTTATTCTGTCCACTACAGTCTTTCAACTATAGTCTTTCCACTATAGTCTGTCTACTTTAGTCTTTCCACTTTAATCTTTCTACTTTAGTCTGTCCACTTTAGTCTTTCCACTATAGTCTGTCCACTTAGTCTTTCCACTTCAGTCTTTCCACTCTATTCTCCACTTTATTCTGTCCACTACAGCCTTTCCACTATAGTCTTTCCACTATAGTCTGTCCACTTTATTCTGTCCACTTCAGTGTGTACACTTTAGTCTGTCCACTTAGTCTTTCCACTTCAGTCTTTCCACTATATTCTCCACTTTATTCTGTCCACTACAGTCTTTCCACTATAGTCTTTCCACTATAGTCTGTCCACTTTAGTCTTTCCACTATTCTCTGTCCACTTTAGCCTTTCTACTATAGTCTCCACTTTATTCTGTCCACTACAGTCTTTCCACTATAGTCTTTCCACTATAGTCTTTCCACTTTAGTCTTTCCACTATAGTGTCCACTTTATTCTGTCCACTATAGTCTTTCCACTATAGTCTTTCCACTAGAGTCTGTCCACTTTCGTCTTTCCACTTTAATCTTTCTACTTTAGTCTGTCCACTTTAGTCTTTCCACTATAGTCTGTCCACTTTAGTCTTTCCACTTTAGTCTCCACTTTATTCTGTCCACTACAGTCTTTCCACTATATTCTTTCCACTTTAGTCTTTCCACTATAGTCTCCACTTTATTCTGTCCACTACAGTCCTTCCACTATAGTCTTTCCACTATAGTCTGTCCTCTTTAGTCTTTCCACTATTCTCTGTCCACTTTAGCCTTTCCACTATAGTCTCCACTTTATTCTGTCCACTACAGTCTTTCCACTATAGTCTTTGCACTTTAGTCTTTCCACTATAGTCTCCACTTTATTCTGTCCACTACAGTCTTTCCACTTTAGTCTTTCCACTAGAGTCTGTCCACTTTCGTCTTTCCACTTTAATCTTTCTACTTTAGTCTGTCCACTTTAGTCTTTCCACTATAGTCTGTCCACTTTAGTCTTTCCACTTTAGTCTCCACTTTATTCTGTCCACTACAGTCTTTCCACTATATTCTTTCCACTTTAGTCTTTCCACTATAGTCTCCACTTTATTCTGTCCACTACAGTCCTTCCACTATAGTCTTTCCACTATAGTCTGTCCTCTTTAGTCTTTCCACTATTCTCTGTCCACTTTAGCCTTTCCACTATAGTCTCCACTTTATTCTGTCCACTACAGTCTTTCCACCATAGTCTTTCCACTACAGTCTTTCCACTTTAGTCTTTCCACTATAGTCTCCACTTTATTCTGTCCACTACAGTCTTTCCACTATAGTCTTTCCACTATAGTCTGTCTACTTTAGTCTTTCCACTTTAATCTTTCTACTTTAGTCTGTCCACTTTAGTCTTTCCACTATAGTCTGTCCACTTAGTCTTTCCACTTCAGTCTTTCCACTCTATTCTCCACTTTATTCTGTCCACTACAGCCTTTCCACTATAGTCTTTCCACTATAGTCTGTCCACTTTAGTCTTTCCACAATAGTTTTTCCACTTTAGTCTGTCCACTTCATTCTTTCCACTATAGTCTGTCCACTTTAGTCTTTCCACTTTAATCTTTCCACTAAAGTCTCCACTTTATTCTGTCCACTACAGTCTTTCCACTATCGTCTTTCTACTATAGTCTGTCCTCTTTAGTCTTTCCACTATTCTCTGTCCACTTTAGCCTTTCCACTATAGTCTCCACTTTATTCTGTCCACTACAGTCTTTCCACTATAGTCTTTCCACTATAGTCTGTCCACTTTAATCTTTCCACTATTCTCTTTCCACTTTAGTCTTTCCACTATACTCTCCACTTTATTCTGTCCACTATAGTCTTTCCACTATAGTCTTTCCACTATAGTCTTTCCACTATAGTCTTTCCACTATAGTCTGTCCACTTTAGTCTTTCCACTTTAGTCTTTCCACTATAGTCTCAACTTTATTCTGTCCACTACAGTCTTTCCACTATAGTCTTTCCACTATAGTCTGTCCACTTTAGTCTTTCCACTATTCTCTTTCCACTTTAGTCTTTCCACTATACTCTCCACTTTATTCTGTCCACTATAGTCTTTCCACTATAGTCTTTCCACTATAGTCTGTCCACTTTAGTCTTTCCACTTTAATCTTTCCACTTTAGTCTGTCCACTTTAGTCTTTCCACTATAGTCTGTCCACTTTAGTCTTTCCACTATTCTCTGTCCACTTTAGTCTTTCCACTTTAGTCTTTCAACTATAGCATCCACTTTATTCTGTCCACTACAGTCTTTCCAATATAGTCTTTCCACTATAGTCTGTCCACTATAGACTTTCCACTATAGTCTATCCACTTTAGTCTTTCCACTTTAGTCTTTCCACTTTAGTCTTTCCACTTTATTCTGTCCACTATAGTCTCCACTTTATTCTGTCCACTACAGTCTTTCCACTATAGTCTTTCCTCTATAGTCTGTCCACTTTAGTCTTTCCACTTTAGTTTTTCCACTTTAGTCTGTCCACTTATTATTTCCACTATAGTCTATCCACTTTAGCCTTTCCAATTCAGTCTTTCTACTATAGTATCCACTTTATTCTGTCCACTACAGTCTTTCCACTATAGTCTTTCCACTATAGTCTGTCCACTTTAGTCTTTCCACTATTCTCTGTCCACTTTAGTCTTTCCACTATAGTCTCCACTTTATTCTGTCCACTACAGTCTTTCCAATATAGTCTTTCCACTATAGTCTGTCCACTATAGACTTTCCACTTTAGTCTTTCCGCTTTAGTCTTTCCACTTTATTCTGTCCACTATAGTGTCCACTTTATTCTGTCCACTACAGTCTTTCCACTATAGTCTTTCCTCTATAGTCTGTCCACTTTAGTCTTTCCACTTTAGTTTTTCCACTTTAGTCTGTCCACTTATTATTTCCACTATAGTCTATCCACTTTAGTCTTTCCAATTCAGTCTTTCCACTATAGTCTCCACTTTATTCTGTCCACTACAGTCTTTCCACTATAGTCTTTCCACTATAGTCTGTCCACTTTAGTCTTTCCACTATTCTCTGTCCACTTTAGTCTTTCCACTATAGTCTCCACTTTATTCTGTCCACTACAGTCTTTCCACTATTGTCTGTCCACTTTAGTCTTTCCACTATTCTCTGTCCACTTTAGTCTTTCCACTATAGTCTCCACTTTATTCTGTCCACTACAGTCTTTCCACTATAGTCTTTCCACTAGAGTCTGTCCTCTTTAGTCTTTCCACTATTCTCTGTCCACTTTAGCCTTTCCACTATAGTCTCCACTTTATTCTGTCCACTACAGTCTTTCCACTATAGTCTTTCCACTTTAGTCTTTCCACTATAGTCTCCACTTTATTCTGTCCACTACAGTCTTTCCACTTTAGTCTTTCCACTAGAGTCTGTCCACTTTCGTCTTTCCACTTTAATCTTTCTACTTTAGTCTGTCCACTTTAGTCTTTCCACTATAGTCTGTCCACTTTAGTCTTTCCACTTTAGTCTCCACTTTATTCTGTCCACTACAGTCTTTCCACTATATTCTTTCCACTTTAGTCTTTCCACTATAGTCTCCACTTTATTCTGTCCACTACAGTCCTTCCACTATAGTCTTTCCACTATAGTCTGTCCTCTTTAGTCTTTCCACTATTCTCTGTTCACTTTAGCCTTTCCACTATAGTCTCCACTTTATTCTGTCCACTACAGTCTTTCCACCATAGTCTTTCCACTACAGTCTTTCCACTTTAGTCTTTCCACTATAGTCTCCACTTTATTCTGTCCACTACAGTCTTTCCACTATAGTCTTTCCACTATAGTCTGTCTACTTTAGTCTTTCCACTTTAATCTTTCTACTTTAGTCTGTCCACTTTAGTCTTTCCACTATAGTCTGTCCACTTAGTCTTTCCACTTCAGTCTTTCCACTCTATTCTCCACTTTATTCTGTCCACTACAGCCTTTCCACTATAGTCTTTCCACTATAGTCTGTCCACTTTATTCTGTCCACTTCAGTGTGTACACTTTAGTCTGTCCACTTAGTCTTTCCACTTCAGTCTTTCCACTATATTCTCCACTTTATTCTGTCCACTACAGTCTTTCCACTATAGTCTTTCCACTATAGTCTGTCCACTTTAGTCTTTCCACTTTAATCTTTCTACTTTAGTCTGTCCACTTTAGTCTTTCCACTATAGTCTGTCCACTTTAGTCTTTCCACTTTAGTCTTTCCACTTTACTCTGTCCACTTCAGTGTGTACACTTTAGTATGTCCACTGAGTCTTTCCACTTTAGTCTTTCCACTATAGTCTCCACTTTATTCTGTCCACTACAGTCTTTCCACTATAGTCTTTCCACTATAGTCTGTCCACTTTAGTCTTTCCACAATAGTTTTTCCACTTTAGTCTGTCCACTTCATTCTTTCCACTATAGTCTGTCCACTTTAGTCTTTCCACTTTAATCTTTCCACTAAAGTCTCCACTTTATTCTGTCCACTACAGTCTTTCCACTATCGTCTTTCTACTATAGTCTGTCCTCTTTAGTCTTTCCACTATTCTCTGTCCACTTTAGCCTTTCCACTATAGTCTCCACTTTATTCTGTCCACTACAGTCTTTCCACTATAGTCTTTCCACTATAGTCTGTCCACTTTAGTCTTTCCACTTTAATCTTTCTACTTTAGTCTGTCCACTTTAGTCTTTCCACTATAGTCTGTCCACTTTAGTCTTTCCACTATAGTCTCCACTTTATTCTGTCCACTATAGTCTTTCCACTATAGTCTGTCCACTTTATTCTGTCCACTTCAGTGTGTACAATTTGGTCTGTCCACTTAGTCTTTCCACTTCAGTCTTTCCACTATAGTCTCCACTTTATTCTGTCCACTACAGTCTTTCCACTATAGTCTTTCCACTTTAGTCTTTCCACTATAGTCTCCACTTTATTCTGTCCACTACAGTCTTTCCACTTTAGTCTTTCCACTAGAGTCTGTCCACTTTCGTCTTTCCACTTTAATCTTTCTACTTTAGTCTGTCCACTTTAGTCTTTCCACTATAGTCTGTCCACTTTAGTCTTTCCACTTTAGTCTCCACTTTATTCTGTCCACTACAGTCTTTCCACTATATTCTTTCCACTTTAGTCTTTCCACTATAGTCTCCACTTTATTCTGTCCACTACAGTCCTTCCACTATAGTCTTTCCACTATAGTCTGTCCTCTTTAGTCTTTCCACTATTCTCTGTCCACTTTAGCCTTTCCACTATAGTCTCCACTTTATTCTGTCCACTACAGTCTTTCCACCATAGTCTTTCCACTACAGTGTTTCCACTTTAGTCTTTCCGCTATAGTCTCCACTTTATTCTGTCCACTACAGTCTTTCAACTATAGTCTTTCCACTATAGTCTGTCTACTTTAGTCTTTCCACTTTAATCTTTCTACTTTAGTCTGTCCACTTTAGTCTTTCCACTATAGTCTGTCCACTTAGTCTTTCCACTTCAGTCTTTCCACTCTATTCTCCACTTTATTCTGTCCACTACAGCCTTTCCACTATAGTCTTTCCACTATAGTCTGTCCACTTTATTCTGTCCACTTCAGTGTGTACACTTTAGTCTGTCCACTTAGTCTTTCCACTTCAGTCTTTCCACTATATTCTCCACTTTATTCTGTCCACTACAGTCTTTCCACTATAGTCTTTCCACTAGAGTCTGTCCTCTTTAGTCTTTCCACTATTCTCTGTCCACTTTAGCCTTTCCACTATAGTCTCCACTTTATTCTGTCCACTACAGTCTTTCCACTATAGTCTTTCCACTTTAGTCTTTCCACTATAGTCTCCACTTTATTCTGTCCACTACAGTCTTTCCACTTTAGTCTTTCCACTAGAGTCTGTCCACTTTCGTCTTTCCACTTTAATCTTTCTACTTTAGTCTGTCCACTTTAGTCTTTCCACTATAGTCTGTCCACTTTAGTCTTTCCACTTTAGTCTCCACTTTATTCTGTCCACTACAGTCTTTCCACTATATTCTTTCCACTTTAGTCTTTCCACTATAGTCTCCACTTTATTCTGTCCACTACAGTCCTTCCACTATAGTCTTTCCACTATAGTCTGTCCTCTTTAGTCTTTCCACTATTCTCTGTCCACTTTAGCCTTTCCACTATAGTCTCCACTTTATTCTGTCCACTACAGTCTTTCCACCATAGTCTTTCCACTACAGTCTTTCCACTTTAGTCTTTCCGCTATAGTCTCCACTTTATTCTGTCCACTACAGTCTTTCAACTATAGTCTTTCCACTATAGTCTGTCTACTTTAGTCTTTCCACTTTAATCTTTCTACTTTAGTCTGTCCACTTTAGTCTTTCCACTATAGTCTGTCCACTTAGTCTTTCCACTTCAGTCTTTCCACTCTATTCTCCACTTTATTCTGTCCACTACAGCCTTTCCACTATAGTCTTTCCACTATAGTCTGTCCACTTTATTCTGTCCACTTCAGTGTGTACACTTTAGTCTGTCCACTTAGTCTTTCCACTTCAGTCTTTCCACTATATTCTCCACTTTATTCTGTCCACTACAGTCTTTCCACTATAGTCTTTCCACTATAGTCTGTCCACTTTAGTCTTTCCACTATTCTCTGTCCACTTTAGCCTTTCTACTATAGTCTCCACTTTATTCTGTCCACTACAGTCTTTCCACTATAGTCTTTCCACTATAGTCTTTCCACTTTAGTCTTTCCACTATAGTGTCCACTTTATTCTGTCCACTATAGTCTTTCCACTATAGTCTTTCCACTAGAGTCTGTCCACTTTCGTCTTTCCACTTTAATCTTTCTACTTTAGTCTGTCCACTTTAGTCTTTCCACTATAGTCTGTCCACTTTAGTCTTTCCACTTTAGTCTCCACTTTATTCTGTCCACTACAGTCTTTCCACTATATTCTTTCCACTTTAGTCTTTCCACTATAGTCTCCACTTTATTCTGTCCACTACAGTCCTTCCACTATAGTCTTTCCACTATAGTCTGTCCTCTTTAGTCTTTCCACTATTCTCTGTCCACTTTAGCCTTTCCACTATAGTCTCCACTTTATTCTGTCCACTACAGTCTTTCCACTATAGTCTTTGCACTTTAGTCTTTCCACTATAGTCTCCACTTTATTCTGTCCACTACAGTCTTTCCACTTTAGTCTTTCCACTAGAGTCTGTCCACTTTCGTCTTTCCACTTTAATCTTTCTACTTTAGTCTGTCCACTTTAGTCTTTCCACTATAGTCTGTCCACTTTAGTCTTTCCACTTTAGTCTCCACTTTATTCTGTCCACTACAGTCTTTCCACTATATTCTTTCCACTTTAGTCTTTCCACTATAGTCTCCACTTTATTCTGTCCACTACAGTCCTTCCACTATAGTCTTTCCACTATAGTCTGTCCTCTTTAGTCTTTCCACTATTCTCTGTCCACTTTAGCCTTTCCACTATAGTCTCCACTTTATTCTGTCCACTACAGTCTTTCCACCATAGTCTTTCCACTACAGTCTTTCCACTTTAGTCTTTCCACTATAGTCTCCACTTTATTCTGTCCACTACAGTCTTTCCACTATAGTCTTTCCACTATAGTCTGTCTACTTTAGTCTTTCCACTTTAATCTTTCTACTTTAGTCTGTCCACTTTAGTCTTTCCACTATAGTCTGTCCACTTAGTCTTTCCACTTCAGTCTTTCCACTCTATTCTCCACTTTATTCTGTCCACTACAGCCTTTCCACTATAGTCTTTCCACTATAGTCTGTCCACTTTAGTCTTTCCACAATAGTTTTTCCACTTTAGTCTGTCCACTTCATTCTTTCCACTATAGTCTGTCCACTTTAGTCTTTCCACTTTAATCTTTCCACTAAAGTCTCCACTTTATTCTGTCCACTACAGTCTTTCCACTATCGTCTTTCTACTATAGTCTGTCCTCTTTAGTCTTTCCACTATTCTCTGTCCACTTTAGCCTTTCCACTATAGTCTCCACTTTATTCTGTCCACTACAGTCTTTCCACTATAGTCTTTCCACTATAGTCTGTCCACTTTAATCTTTCCACTATTCTCTTTCCACTTTAGTCTTTCCACTATACTCTCCACTTTATTCTGTCCACTATAGTCTTTCCACTATAGTCTTTCCACTATAGTCTTTCCACTATAGTCTTTCCACTATAGTCTGTCCACTTTAGTCTTTCCACTTTAGTCTTTCCACTATAGTCTCAACTTTATTCTGTCCACTACAGTCTTTCCACTATAGTCTTTCCACTATAGTCTGTCCACTTTAGTCTTTCCACTATTCTCTTTCCACTTTAGTCTTTCCACTATACTCTCCACTTTATTCTGTCCACTATAGTCTTTCCACTATAGTCTTTCCACTATAGTCTGTCCACTTTAGTCTTTCCACTTTAATCTTTCCACTTTAGTCTGTCCACTTTAGTCTTTCCACTATAGTCTGTCCACTTTAGTCTTTCCACGATTCTCTGTCCACTTTAGTCTTTCCACTTTAGTCTTTCAACTATAGCATCCACTTTATTCTGTCCACTACAGTCTTTCCAATATAGTCTTTCCACTATAGTCTGTCCACTATAGACTTTCCACTATAGTCTATCCACTTTAGTCTTTCCACTTTAGTCTTTCCACTTTAGTCTTTCCACTTTATTCTGTCCACTATAGTCTCCACTTTATTCTGTCCACTACAGTCTTTCCACTATAGTCTTTCCTCTATAGTCTGTCCACTTTAGTCTTTCCACTTTAGTTTTTCCACTTTAGTCTGTCCACTTATTATTTCCACTATAGTCTATCCACTTTAGCCTTTCCAATTCAGTCTTTCTACTATAGTATCCACTTTATTCTGTCCACTACAGTCTTTCCACTATAGTCTTTCCACTATAGTCTGTCCACTTTAGTCTTTCCACTATTCTCTGTCCACTTTAGTCTTTCCACTATAGTCTCCACTTTATTCTGTCCACTACAGTCTTTCCAATATAGTCTTTCCACTATAGTCTGTCCACTATAGACTTTCCACTATAGTCTATCCACTTTAGTCTTTCCACTTTAGTCTTTCCGCTTTAGTCTTTCCACTTTATTCTGTCCACTATAGTGTCCACTTTATTCTGTCCACTACAGTCTTTCCACTATAGTCTTTCCTCTATAGTCTGTCCACTTTAGTCTTTCCACTTTAGTTTTTCCACTTTAGTCTGTCCACTTATTATTTCCACTATAGTCTATCCACTTTAGTCTTTCCAATTCAGTCTTTCCACTATAGTCTCCACTTTATTCTGTCCACTACAGTCTTTCCACTATAGTCTTTCCACTATAGTCTGTCCACTTTAGTCTTTCCACTATTCTCTGTCCACTTTAGTCTTTCCACTATAGTCTCCACTTTATTCTGTCCACTACAGTCTTTCCACTATTGTCTGTCCACTTTAGTCTTTCCACTATTCTCTGTCCACTTTAGTCTTTCCACTATAGTCTCCACTTTATTCTGTCCACTACAGTCTTTCCACTATAGTCTTTCCACTAGAGTCTGTCCTCTTTAGTCTTTCCACTATTCTCTGTCCACTTTAGCCTTTCCACTATAGTCTCCACTTTATTCTGTCCACTACAGTCTTTCCACTATAGTCTTTCCACTTTAGTCTTTCCACTATAGTCTCCACTTTATTCTGTCCACTACAGTCTTTCCACTTTAGTCTTTCCACTAGAGTCTGTCCACTTTCGTCTTTCCACTTTAATCTTTCTACTTTAGTCTGTCCACTTTAGTCTTTCCACTATAGTCTGTCCACTTTAGTCTTTCCACTTTAGTCTCCACTTTATTCTGTCCACTACAGTCTTTCCACTATATTCTTTCCACTTTAGTCTTTCCACTATAGTCTCCACTTTATTCTGTCCACTACAGTCCTTCCACTATAGTCTTTCCACTATAGTCTGTCCTCTTTAGTCTTTCCACTATTCTCTGTCCACTTTAGCCTTTCCACTATAGTCTCCACTTTATTCTGTCCACTACAGTCTTTCCACCATAGTCTTTCCACTACAGTCTTTCCACTTTAGTCTTTCCACTATAGTCTCCACTTTATTCTGTCCACTACAGTCTTTCCACTATAGTCTTTCCACTATAGTCTGTCTACTTTAGTCTTTCCACTTTAATCTTTCTACTTTAGTCTGTCCACTTTAGTCTTTCCACTATAGTCTGTCCACTTAGTCTTTCCACTTCAGTCTTTCCACTCTATTCTCCACTTTATTCTGTCCACTACAGCCTTTCCACTATAGTCTTTCCACTATAGTCTGTCCACTTTATTCTGTCCACTTCAGTGTGTACACTTTAGTCTGTCCACTTAGTCTTTCCACTTCAGTCTTTCCACTATATTCTCCACTTTATTCTGTCCACTACAGTCTTTCCACTATAGTCTTTCCACTATAGTCTGTCCACTTTAGTCTTTCCACTTTAATCTTTCTACTTTAGTCTGTCCACTTTAGTCTTTCCACTATAGTCTGTCCACTTTAGTCTTTCCACTTTAGTCTTTCCACTTTACTCTGTCCACTTCAGTGTGTACACTTTAGTATGTCCACTGAGTCTTTCCACTTTAGTCTTTCCACTATAGTCTCCACTTTATTCTGTCCACTACAGTCTTTCCACTATAGTCTTTCCACTATAGTCTGTCCACTTTAGTCTTTCCACAATAGTTTTTCCACTTTAGTCTGTCCACTTCATTCTTTCCACTATAGTCTGTCCACTTTAGTCTTTCCACTTTAATCTTTCCACTAAAGTCTCCACTTTATTCTGTCCACTACAGTCTTTCCACTATCGTCTTTCTACTATAGTCTGTCCTCTTTAGTCTTTCCACTATTCTCTGTCCACTTTAGCCTTTCCACTATAGTCTCCACTTTATTCTGTCCACTACAGTCTTTCCACTATAGTCTTTCCACTATAGTCTGTCCACTTTAGTCTTTCCACTTTAATCTTTCTACTTTAGTCTGTCCACTTTAGTCTTTCCACTATAGTCTGTCCACTTTAGTCTTTCCACTATAGTCTCCACTTTATTCTGTCCACTATAGTCTTTCCACTATAGTCTGTCCACTTTATTCTGTCCACTTCAGTGTGTACAATTTGGTCTGTCCACTTAGTCTTTCCACTTCAGTCTTTCCACTATAGTCTCCACTTTATTCTGTCCACTACAGTCTTTCCACTATAGTCTTTCCACTATAGTCTGTCCACTTTAGTCTTTCCACTTTAATCTTTCTACTTTAGTCTGTCCACTTTAATCTTTCCACTATAGTCTGTCCACTTTAGTCTTTCCACTTTAGTCTTTCCACTTTATTCTGTCCACTTCAGTGTGTACACTTTAGTCTGTCCACTGAGTCTTTCCACTTTAGTCTTTCCACTATAGTCTCCACTTTATTCTGTCCACTACAGTCTTTCCACTATAGTCTTTCCACTATAGTCTGTCCACTTTAGTCTTTCCACAATAGTTTTTCCACTTTAGTCTGTCCACTTCATTCTTTCCACTATAGTCTGTCCACTTTAGTCTTTCCACTTTAGTCTTTCCACTATAGTCTCCACTTTATTCTGTCCACTTCAGTCTTTCCACTATCGTCTTTCTACTATAGTCTGTCCTCTTTAGTCTTTCCACTATTCTCTGTCCACTTTAGCCTTTCCACTATAGTCTCCACTTTATTGTGTCCACTACAGTCTTTCCACTATAGTCTGTCCACTTTAGTCTTTCCACTTTAGTCTTTCCACTATAGTCTCCACTTCATTCTGTCCACTACAGTCTTTCCACTATAGTCTTTCCACTATAGTCTGTCCCCTTTAGTCTTTCCACTTTAGTCTTTCCACTATAGTCTCAACTTTATTCTGTCCACTACAGTCTTTCCACTATAGTCTTTCCACTATTGTCTTTCCACTTTAGTCTTTCCACTATAGTCTCCACTTTATTCTGTCCACTACAGTCTTTCCACTATAGTCTTTCCACTATAGTCTGTCCCCTTTAGTCTTTCCACTTTAGTCTTTCCACTATAGTCTCAACTTTATTCTGTCCACTTCAGTCTTTCCACTATCGTCTTTCTACTATAGTCTGTCCTCTTTAGTCTTTCCACTATTCTCTGTCCACTTTAGCCTTTCCACTATAGTCTCCACTTTATTCTGTCCACTACAGTCTTTCCACTATTGTCTTTCCACTTTAGTCTTTCCACTATAGTCTGTCCCCTTTAGTCTTTCCACTTTAGTCTTTCCACTATAGTCTCAACTTTATTCTGTCCACTACAGTCTTTCCACTATAGTCTTTCCACTATTGTCTTTCCACTTTAGTCTTTCCACTATAGTCTCCACTTTATTCTGTCCACTACAGTCCTTCCACTATAGTCTTTCCACTATAGTCTGTCCTCTTTAGTCTTTCCACTATTCTCTGTCCACTTTAGCCTTTCCACTATAGTCTCCACTTTATTCTGTCCACTACAGTCTTTCCACCATAGTCTTTCCACTACAGTCTTTCCACTTTAGTCTTTCCACTATAGTCTCCACTTTATTCTGTCCACTACAGTCTTTCCACTATAGTCTTTCCACTATAGTCTGTCTACTTTAGTCTTTCCACTTTAATCTTTCTACTTTAGTCTGTCCACTTTAGTCTTTCCACTATAGTCTGTCCACTTAGTCTTTCCACTTCAGTCTTTCCACTCTATTCTCCACTTTATTCTGTCCACTACAGCCTTTCCATTATAGTCTTTCCACTATAGTCTGTCCACTTTATTCTGTCCACTTCAGTGTGTACACTTTAGTCTGTCCACTTAGTCTTTCCACTTCAGTCTTTCCACTATATTCTCCACTTTATTCTGTCCACTACAGTCTTTCCACTATAGTCTTTCCACTATAGTCTGTCCACTTTAGTCTTTCCACTTTAATCTTTCTACTTTAGTCTGTCCACTTTAGTCTTTCCACTATAGTCTGTCCACTTTTGTCTTTCCACTTTAGTCTTTCCACTTTATTCTGTCCACTTCAGTGTGTACACTTTAGTATGTCCACTGAGTCTTTCCACTTTAGTCTTTCCACTATAGTCTCCACTTTATTCTGTCCACTACAGTCTTTCCACTATAGTCTTTCCACTATAGTCTGTCCACTTTAGTCTTTCCACAATAGTTTTTCCACTTTAGTCTGTCCACTTCATTCTTTCCACTATAGTCTGTCCACTTTAGTCTTTCCACTTTAATCTTTCCACTAAAGTCTCCGCTTTATTCTGTCCACTACAGTCTTTCCACTATCGTCTTTCTACTATAGTCTGTCCTCTTTAGTCTTTCCACTATTCTCTGTCCACTTTAGCCTTTCCACTATAGTCTCCACTTTATTCTGTCCACTACAGTCTTTCCACTATAGTCTTTCCACTATAGTCTGTCCACTTTAATCTTTCCACTATTCTCTTTCCACTTTAGTCTTTCCACTATACTCTCCACTTTATTCTGTCCACTATAGTCTTTCCACTATAGTCTTTCCACTATAGTCTTTCCACTATAGTCTGTCCACTTTAGTCTTTCCACTTTAGTCTTTCCACTATAGTCTCAACTTTATTCTGTCCACTACAGTCTTTCCACTATAGTCTTTCCACTATAGTCTGTCCACTTTAGTCTTTCCACTATTCTCTTTCCACTTTAGTCTTTCCACTATACTCTCCACTTTATTCTGTCCACTATAGTCTTTCCACTATAGTCTTTCCACTATAGTCTGTCCACTTTAGTCTTTCCACTTTAATCTTTCCACTTTAGTCTGTCCACTTTAGTCTTTCCACTATAGTCTGTCCACTTTAGTCTTTCCACTATTCTCTGTCCACTTTAGTCTTTCCACTTTAGTCTTTCAACTATAGCATCCACTTTATTCTGTCCACTACAGTCTTTCCAATATAGTCTTTCCACTATAGTCTGTCCACTATAGACTTTCCACTATAGTCTATCCACTTTAGTCTTTCCACTTTAGTCTTTCCACTTTAGTCTTTCCACTTTATTCTGTCCACTATAGTCTCCACTTTATTCTGTCCACTACAGTCTTTCCACTATAGTCTTTCCTCTATAGTCTGTCCACTTTAGTCTTTCCACTTTAGTTTTTCCACTTTAGTCTGTCCACTTATTATTTCCACTATAGTCTATCCACTTTAGCCTTTCCAATTCAGTCTTTCTACTATAGTATCCACTTTATTCTGTCCACTACAGTCTTTCCACTATAGTCTTTCCACTATAGTCTGTCCACTTTAGTCTTTCCACTATTCTCTGTCCACTTTAGTCTTTCCACTATAGTCTCCACTTTATTCTGTCCACTACAGTCTTTCCAATATAGTCTTTCCACTATAGTCTGTCCACTATAGACTTTCCACTATAGTCTATCCACTTTAGTCTTTCCACTTTAGTCTTTCCGCTTTAGTCTTTCCACTTTATTCTGTCCACTATAGTCTCCACTTTATTCTGTCCACTACAGTCTTTCCACTATAGTCTTTCCTCTAAAGTCTGTTCACTTTAGTCTTTCCACTTTAGTTTTTCCACTTTAGTCTGTCCACTTATTATTTCCACTATAGTCTATCCACTTTAGTCTTTCCAATTCAGTCTTTCCACTATAGTCTCCACTTTATTCTGTAAACTACAGTCTTTCCACTATAGTCTTTCCACTATAGTCTGTCCACTTTAGTCTTTCCACTATTCTCTGTCCACTTTAGTCTTTCCACTATAGTCTCCACTTTATTCTGTCCACTACAGTCTTTCCACTATTGTCTGTCCACTTTAGTCTTTCCACTATTCTCTGTCCACTTTAGTCTTTCCACTATAGTCTCCACTTTATTCTGTCCACTACAGTCTTTCCACTATAGTCTGTCCACTTTAGTCTTTCCACAATAGTTTTTCCTTTAGTCTGTTCTTTCCACTATAGTCTGTCCACTTTAGTCTTTCCACTATGGTCTCCACTTTATTCTGTCCACTACAGTCTTTCCACTATAGTCTTTCCACTAGAGTCTGTCCTCTTTAGTCTTTCCACTATTCTCTGTCCACTTTAGCCTTTCCACTATAGTCTCCACTTTATTCTGTCCACTACAGTCTTTCCACTATAGTCTTTCCACTATAGTCTTTCCACTTTAGTCTTTCCACTATAGTCTCCACTTTATTCTGTCCACTACAGTCTTTCCACTAGAGTCTGTCCACTTTCGTCTTTCCACTTTAATCTTTCTACTTTAGTCTGTCCACTTTAGTCTTTCCACTATAGTCTATCCACTTTAGTTTTTCCACTTTAGTCTCCACTTTATTCTGTCCACTACAGTCTTTCCACTATAGTCTTTCCACTATAGTCTTTCCACTTTAGTCTTTCCACTATAGTCTTCACTTTATTCTGTCCACTACAGTCTTTCCACTATAGTCTTTCCACTATAGTCTGTCCACTTTAGTCTTTCCACTTTAATCTTTCTACTTTAGTCTGTCCACTTTAGTCTTTCCACTATAGTCTGTCCACTTTAGTCTTTCCACTATAGTCTCCACTTTATTCTGTCCACTATAGTCTTTCCACTATAGTCTGTCCACTTTATTCTGTCCACTTCAGTGTGTACAATTTAGTCTGTCCACTTAGTCTTTCCACTTCAGTCTTTCCACTATAGTCTCCACTTTATTCTGTCCACTACAGTCTTTCCACTATAGTCTTTCCACTATAGTCTGTCCACTTTAGTCTTTCCACTTTAATCTTTCTACTTTAGTCTGTCCACTTTAATCTTTCCACTATAGTCTGTCCACTTTAGTCTTTCCACTTTAGTCTTTCCACTTTATTCTGTCCACTTCAGTGTGTACACTTTAGTCTGTCCACTGAGTCTTTCCACTTTAGTCTTTCCACTATAGTCTCCACTTTATTCTGTCCACTACAGTCTTTCCACTATAGTCTTTCCACTATAGTCTGTCCACTTTAGTCTTTCCACAATAGTTTTTCCACTTTAGTCTGTCCACTTCATTCTTTCCACTATAGTCTGTCCACTTTAGTCTTTCCACTTTAGTCTTTCCACTATAGTCTCCACTTTATTCTGTCCACTACAGTCTTTCCACTATCGTCTTTCTACTATAGTCTGTCCTCTTTAGTCTTTCCACTATTCTCTGTCCACTTTAGCCTTTCCACTATAGTCTCCACTTTATTCTGTCCACTACAGTCTTTCCTATAGTCTTTCCACTATAGTCTGTCCACTTTAGTCTTTCCACTATTCTCTTTCCACTTTAGTCTTTCCACTATACTCTCCACTTTATTCTGTCCACTATAGTCTTTCCACTATAGTCTGTCCACTTTAGTCTTTCCACTTTAGTCTTTCCACTATAGTCTCCACTTCATTCTGTCCACTACAGTCTTTCCACTATAGTCTTTCCACTATAGTCTGTCCCCTTTAGTCTTTCCACTTTAGTCTTTCCACTATAGTCTCAACTTTATTCTGTCCACTACAGTCTTTCCACTATAGTCTTTCCACTATTGTCTTTCCACTTTAGTCTTTCCACTATAGTCTCCACTTTATTCTGTCCACTACAGTCCTTCCACTATAGTCTTTCCACTATAGTCTGTCCTCTTTAGTCTTTCCACTATTCTCTGTCCACTTTAGCCTTTCCACTATAGTCTCCACTTTATTCTGTCCACTACAGTCTTTCCACCATAGTCTTTCCACTACAGTCTTTCCACTTTAGTCTTTCCACTATAGTCTCCACTTTATTCTGTCCACTACAGTCTTTCCACTATAGTCTTTCCACTATAGTCTGTCTACTTTAGTCTTTCCACTTTAATCTTTCTACTTTAGTCTGTCCACTTTAGTCTTTCCACTATAGTCTGTCCACTTAGTCTTTCCACTTCAGTCTTTCCACTCTATTCTCCACTTTATTCTGTCCACTACAGCCTTTCCACTATAGTCTTTCCACTATAGTCTTTCCACTTTATTCTGTCCACTTCAGTGTGTACACTTTAGTCTGTCCACTTAGTCTTTCCACTTCAGTCTTTCCACTATATTCTCCACTTTATTCTGTCCACTACAGTCTTTCCACTATAGTCTTTCCACTATAGTCTGTCCACTTTAGTCTTTCCACTTTAATCTTTCTACTTGAGTCTGTCCACTTTAGTCTTTCCACTATAGTCTGTCCACTTTAGTCTTTCCACTTTAGTCTTTCCACTTTATTCTGTCCACTTCAGTGTGTACACTTTAGTATGTCCACTGAGTCTTTCCACTTTAGTCTTTCCACTATAGTCTCCACTTTATTTTGTCCACTACAGTCTTTCCACTATAGTCTTTCCACTATAGTCTGTCCACTTTAGTCTTTCCACAATAGTTTTTCCACTTTAGTCTGTCCACTTCATTCTTTCCACTATAGTCTGTCCACTTTAGTCTTTCCACTTTAATCTTTCCACTAAAGTCTCCACTTTATTCTGTCCACTACAGTCTTTCCACTATCGTCTTTCTACTATAGTCTGTCCTCTTTAGTCTTTCCACTATTCTCTGTCCACTTTAGCCTTTCCACTATACTCTCCACTTTATTCTGTCCACTATAGTCTTTCCACTATAGTCTTTCCACTATAGTCTTTCCACTATAGTCTTTCCACTATAGTCTGTCCACTTTAGTCTTTCCACTTTAGTCTTTCCACTATAGTCTCAACTTTATTCTGTCCACTACAGTCTTTCCACTATAGTCTTTCCACTATAGTCTGTCCACTTTAGTCTTTCCACTATTCTCTTTCCACTTTAGTCTTTCCACTATACTCTCCACTTTATTCTGTCCACTATAGTCTTTCCACTATAGTCTTTCCACTATAGTCTGTCCACTTTAGTCTTTCCACTTTAATCTTTCCACTTTAGTCTGTCCACTTTAGTCTTTCCACTATAGTCTGTCCACTTTAGTCTTTCCACTATTCTCTGTCCACTTTAGTCTTTCCACTTTAGTCTTTCAACTATAGCATCCACTTTATTCTGTCCACTACAGTCTTTCCAATATAGTCTTTCCACTATAATCTGTCCACTATAGACTTTCCACTATAGTCTATCCACTTTAGTCTTTCCACTTTAGTCTTTCCACTTTAGTCTTTCCACTTTATTCTGTCCACTATAGTCTCCACTTTATTCTGTCCACTACAGTCTTTCCACTATAGTCTTTCCTCTATAGTCTGTCCACTTTAGTCTTTCCACTTTAGTTTTTCCACTTTAGTCTGTCCACTTATTATTTCCACTATAGTCTATCCACTTTAGCCTTTCCAATTCAGTCTTTCTACTATAGTATCCACTTTATTCTGTCCACTACAGTCTTTCCACTATAGTCTTTCCACTATAGTCTGTCCACTTTAGTCTTTCCACTATTCTCTGTCCACTTTAGTCTTTCCACTATAGTCTCCACTTTATTCTGTCCACTACAGTCTTTCCAATATAGTCTTTCCACTATAGTCTGTCCACTATAGACTTTCCACTATAGTCTATCCACTTTAGTCTTTCCACTTTAGTCTTTCCGCTTTAGTCTTTCCACTTTATTCTGGCCACTATAGTCTCCACTTTATTATGTCCACTACAGTCTTTCCACTATAGTCTTTCCTCTATAGTCTGTCCACTTTAGTCTTTCCACTTTAGTTTTTCCACTTTAGTCTGTCCACTTATTATTTCCACTATAGTCTATCCACTTTAGTCTTTCCAATTCAGTCTTTCCACTATAGTCTCCACTTTATTCTGTCCACTACAGTCTTTCCACTATAGTCTTTCCACTATAGTCTGTCCACTTTAGTCTTTCCACTATTCTCTGTCCACTTTAGTCTTTCCACTATAGTCTCCACTTTATTCTGTCCACTACAGTCTTTCCACTATTGTCTGTCCACTTTAGTCTTTCCACTATTCTCTGTCCACTTTAGTCTTTCTACTATAGTCTCCACTTTATTCTGTCCACTACAGTCTTTCCACTATAGTCTGTCCACTTTAGTCTTTCCACAATAGTCTTTCCACAATAGTTTTTCCTTTAGAGTCTTTCCACTTTAGTCTTTCCACTATAGTCTTTCCACTTTAGTCTGTCCACTTAGTCTTTCCACTTCAGTCTTTCCTCTCTAGTCTGTCCACTTTAGTCTTTCCACTACTCTCTGTCCACTTTTGTCTTTCCACTTTAGTCTTCCCACTATAGTCTCCACTTTATCCTGTCCACTACAGTCTTTCCACTATAGTCTTTTCCACTATAGTCTGTCCACTTTAGTCTTTACACTTTAGTCTTTCCACTTTAGTCTGTCCACTTTAGTCTTTCACTATAGTCTTTCCACTATAGTCTGTCCACTTTAGGCTTTCCACTTTAGTCTTTCCACTATAGTCTTTCCACTTTAGTCTTTCCACTATAGTCTGTCCACTTTAGTCTTTCCACTATTCTCTGTCCACTTTAGTCTTTCCACTATAGTCACCACTTTATTCTGTCCACTACAGTCTTTCAAATATAGTCTTTCCACTATAGTCTGTCCACTTTAGTCTTTCCACTTTAGTCTTTCTACTTTAGTCTGTCCACTTTAGTCTTTCTACTATAGTCTGTCCACTTTAGTCTTTCCACTATTCTCTGTCCACTTTAGTCTTTCCACTTTAGTCTTTCCACTATAGTCTCCACTTTAGTCTTTCCACTATAGTCTCCACTTTATTCTGTCCACTACATTCTTTCCACTATAGTCTGTCCACTTTAGTCTTTCCACTTTGGTCTTTCCACTTTAGTCTGTCCACTTTAGTCTTTCCAGTATAGTATGTCCACTTTAGTCTATCCACTATATTCTGTCCACTTTAGTCTTTCCACTTTAGTCTTTCCACTTTATTCTGTCCAGTTTAGTCTTTCCACTATAGTCTGTCCACTTTAGTCTTTCCACTTTAGTCTTTCCACTTTATTCTGTCCACTTCAGTGTGTACACTTTAGTTTGTCCACTGAGTCTTTCCACTTCAGTCTTTCCACTATAATCTGTCCACTATAGTCTTTCCACTTTACTCTGTCCACTTAGTCTTTCCACTTCAGTCTTTCCACTATAGTCTCCACTTTATTCTGTCTACTACAGTCTTTCCACTTTAGTCTTTCCACTATAGTCTTTCCACTTTAGTCTGTCCACTTAGTCTTTCCACTTCAGTCTTTCCTCTCTAGTCTGTCCACTGTAGTCTTTCCACTATAGTCTGTCAACTTTAGTCTTTCCACTTTAGTCTTTCCACTATAGTCTCCACTTTATTCCGTCCACTACAGTCTTTCCACTATAGTCTTTCCACTATAGTCTGTCCACTTTAGTCTTTCCACTATTCTCTGCCCACTTTAGTCTTCCCACTATAGTCTACACTTTATTCTGTCCACTAGAGTCTTTCCACTATAGTCTTTCCACTATAGTCTGTCCACTTTAGTCTTTCCACTATAGTCTGTCCACTTTAGTCTTTCCACTTTAGTCTTTCCACTTTAGTCTGTCCACTTTAGTCTTTCCACTATAGTCTGTCCACATTAGTCTTTCCACTACTCTCTGTCCACTTTAGTCTTTCCACTTTAATCTTTCCACTAAAGTCTCCACTTTATTCTGTCCACTACAGTCTTTCCACTATCGTCTTTCTACTATAGTCTGTCCTCTTTAGTCTTTCCACTATTCTCTGTCCACTTTAGCCTTTCCACTATAGTCTCCACTTTATTCTGTCCACTACAGTCTTTCCACTATAGTCTTTCCACTATAGTCTGTCCACTTTAATCTTTCCACTATTCTCTTTCCACTTTAGTCTTTCCACTATACTCTCCACTTTATTCTGTCCACTATAGTCTTTCCACTATAGTCTTTCCACTATAGTCTTTCCACTATAGTCTGTCCACTTTAGTCTTTCCACTTTAGTCTTTCCACTATAGTCTCAACTTTATTCTGTCCACTACAGTCTTTCCACTATAGTCTTTCCACTATAGTCTGTCCACTTTAGTCTTTCCACTATTCTCTTTCCACTTTAGTCTTTCCACTATACTCTCCACTTTATTCTGTCCACTATAGTCTTTCCACTATAGTCTTTCCACTATAGTCTGTCCACTTTAGTCTTTCCACTTTAATCTTTCCACTTTAGTCTGTCCACTTTAGTCTTTCCACTATAGTCTGTCCACTTTAGTCTTTCCACTATTCTCTGTCCACTTTAGTCTTTCCACTTTAGTCTTTCAACTATAGCATCCACTTTATTCTGTCCACTACAGTCTTTCCAATATAGTCTTTCCACTATAGTCTGTCCACTATAGACTTTCCACTATAGTCTATCCACTTTAGTCTTTCCACTTTAGTCTTTCCACTTTAGTCTTTCCACTTTATTCTGTCCACTATAGTCTCCACTTTATTCTGTCCACTACAGTCTTTCCACTATAGTCTTTCCTCTATAGTCTGTCTACTTTAGTCTTTCCACTTTAGTTTTTCCACTTTAGTCTGTCCACTTATTATTTCCACTATAGTCTATCCACTTTAGCCTTTCCAATTCAGTCTTTCTACTATAGTATCCACTTTATTCTGTCCACTACAGTCTTTCCACTATAGTCTTTCCACTATAGTCTGTCCACTTTAGTCTTTCCACTATTCTCTGTCCACTTTAGTCTTTCCACTATAGTCTCCACTTTATTCTGTCCACTACAGTCTTTCCAATATAGTCTTTCCACTATAGTCTGTCCACTATAGACTTTCCACTATAGTCTATCCACTTTAGTCTTTCCACTTTAGTCTTTCCGCTTTAGTCTTTCCACATTATTCTCTCCACTATAGTCTCCACTTTATTCTGTCCACTACAGTCTTTCCACTATAGTCTTTCCTCTATAGTCTGTTCACTTTAGTCTTTCCACTTTAGTTTTTCCACTTTAGTCTGTCCACTTATTATTTCCACTATAGTCTATCCACTTTAGTCTTTCCAATTCAGTCTTTCCACTATAGTCTCCACTTTATTCTGTCCACTACAGTCTTTCCACTATAGTCTTTCCACTATAGTCTGTCCACTTTAGTCTTTCCACTATTCTCTGTCCACTTTAGTCTTTCCACTATAGTCTCCACTTTATTCTGTCCACTACAGTCTTTCCACTATTGTCTGTCCACTTTAGTCTTTCCACTATTCTCTGTCCACTTTAGTCTTTCTACTATAGTCTCCACTTTATTCTGTCCACTACAGTCTTTCCACTATAGTCTGTCCACTTTAGTCTTTCCACAATAGTCTTTCCACAATAGTTTTTCCTTTAGAGTCTTTCCACTTTAGTCTTTCCACTATAGTCTTTCCACTTTAGTCTGTCCACTTAGTCTTTCCACTTCAGTCTTTCCTCTCTAGTCTGTCCACTTTAGTCTTTCCACTACTCTCTGTCCACTTTTGTCTTTCCACTTTAGTCTTCCCACTATAGTCTCCACTTTATCCTGTCCACTACAGTCTTTCCACTATAGTCTTTTCCACTATAGTCTGTCCACTTTAGTCTTTACACTTTAGTCTTTCCACTTTAGTCTGTCCACTTTAGTCTTTCACTATAGTCTTTCCACTATAGTCTGTCCACTTTAGGCTTTCCACTTTAGTCTTTCCACTATAGTCTTTCCACTTTAGTCTTTCCACTATAGTCTGTCCACTTTAGTCTTTCCACTATTCTCTGTCCACTTTAGTCTTTCCACTATAGTCACCACTTTATTCTGTCCACTACAGTCTTTCAAATATAGTCTTTCCACTATAGTCTGTCCACTTTAGTCTTTCCACTTTAGTCTTTCTACTTTAGTCTGTCCACTTTAGTCTTTCTACTATAGTCTGTCCACTTTAGTCTTTCCACTATTCTCTGTCCACTTTAGTCTTTCCACTTTAGTCTTTCCACTATAGTCTCCACTTTAGTCTTTCCACTATAGTCTCCACTTTATTCTGTCCACTACATTCTTTCCACTATAGTCTGTCCACTTTAGTCTTTCCACTTTGGTCTTTCCACTTTAGTCTGTCCACTTTAGTCTTTCCAGTATAGTATGTCCACTTTAGTCTATCCACTATATTCTGTCCACTTTAGTCTTTCCACTTTAGTCTTTCCACTTTATTCTGTCCAGTTTAGTCTTTCCACTATAGTCTGTCCACTTTAGTCTTTCCACTTTAGTCTTTCCACTTTATTCTGTCCACTTCAGTGTGTACACTTTAGTTTGTCCACTGAGTCTTTCCACTTCAGTCTTTCCACTATAATCTGTCCACTATAGTCTTTCCACTTTAGTCTGTCCACTTAGTCTTTCCACTTCAGTCTTTCCACTATAGTCTCCACTTTATTCTGTCTACTACAGTCTTTCCACTTTAGTCTTTCCACTATAGTCTTTCCACTTTAGTCTGTCCACTTAGTCTTTCCACTTCAGTCTTTCCTCTCTAGTCTGTCCACTGTAGTCTTTCCACTATAGTCTGTCAACTTTAGTCTTTCCACTTTAGTCTTTCCACTATAGTCTCCACTTTATTCCGTCCACTACAGTCTTTCCACTATAGTCTTTCCACTATAGTCTGTCCACTTTAGTCTTTCCACTATTCTCTGCCCACTTTAGTCTTTCCACTATAGTCTACACTTTATTCTGTCCACTAAAGTCTTTCCACTATAGTCTTTCCACTATAGTCTGTCCACTTTAGTCTTTCCACTATAGTCTGTCCACTTTAGTCTTTCCACTTTAGTCTTTCCACTTTAGTCTGTCCACTTTAGTCTTTCCACTATAGTCTGTCCACATTAGTCTTTCCACTAATCTCTGTCCACTTTAGTCTTTCCACTTTAATCTTTCCACTAAAGTCTCCACTTTATTCTGTCCACTACAGTCTTTCCACTATCGTCTTTCTACTATAGTCTGTCCTCTTTAGTCTTTCCACTATTCTCTGTCCACTTTAGCCTTTCCACTATAGTCTCCACTTTATTCTGTCCACTACAGTCTTTCCACTATAGTCTTTCCACTATAGTCTGTCCACTTTAATCTTTCCACTATTCTCTTTCCACTTTAGTCTTTCCACTATACTCTCCACTTTATTCTGTCCACTATAGTCTTTCCACTATAGTCTTTCCACTATAGTCTTTCCACTATAGTCTGTCCACTTTAGTCTTTCCACTTTAGTCTTTCCACTATAGTCTCAACTTTATTCTGTCCACTACAGTCTTTCCACTATAGTCTTTCCACTATAGTCTGTCCACTTTAGTCTTTCCACTATTCTCTTTCCACTTTAGTCTTTCCACTATACTCTCCACTTTATTCTGTCCACTATAGTCTTTCCACTATAGTCTTTCCACTATAGTCTGTCCACTTTAGTCTTTCCACTTTAATCTTTCCACTTTAGTCTGTCCACTTTAGTCTTTCCACTATAGTCTGTCCACTTTAGTCTTTCCACTATTCTCTGTCCACTTTAGTCTTTCCACTTTAGTCTTTCAACTATAGCATCCACTTTATTCTGTCCACTACAGTCTTTCCAATATAGTCTTTCCACTATAGTCTGTCCACTATAGACTTTCCACTATAGTCTATCCACTTTAGTCTTTCCACTTTAGTCTTTCCACTTTAGTCTTTCCACTTTATTCTGTCCACTATAGTCTCCACTTTATTCTGTCCACTACAGTCTTTCCACTATAGTCTTTCCTCTATAGTCTGTCCACTTTAGTCTTTCCACTTTAGTTTTTCCACTTTAGTCTGTCCACTTATTATTTCCACTATAGTGTATCCACTTTAGCCTTTCCAATTCAGTCTTTCTACTATAGTATCCACTTTATTCTGTCCACTACAGTCTTTCCACTATAGTCTTTCCACTATAGTCTGTCCACTTTAGTCTTTCCACTATTCTCTGTCCACTTTAGTCTCTCCACTATAGTCTCCACTTTATTCTGTCCACTACAGTCTTTCCAATATAGTCTTTCCACTATAGTCTGTCCACTATAGACTTTCCACTATAGTCTATCCACTTTAGTCTTTCCACTTTAGTCTTTCCGCTTTAGTCTTTCCACATTATTCTCTCCACTATAGTCTCCACTTTATTCTGTCCACTACAGTCTTTCCACTATAGTCTTTCCTCTATAGTCTGTTCACTTTAGTCTTTCCACTTTAGTTTTTCCACTTTAGTCTGTCCACTTATTATTTCCACTATAGTCTATCCACTTTAGTCTTTCCAATTCAGTCTTTCCACTATAGTCTCCACTTTATTCTGTCCACTACAGTCTTTCCACTATAGTCTTTCCACTATAGTCTGTCCACTTTAGTCTTTCCACTATTCTCTGTCCACTTTAGTCTTTCCACTATAGTCTCCACTTTATTCTGTCCACTACAGTCTTTCCACTATTGTCTGTCCACTTTAGTCTTTCCACTATTCTCTGTCCACTTTAGTCTTTCCACTATAGTCTCCACTTTATTCTGTCCACTACAGTCTTTCCACTATAGTCTGTCCACTTTAGTCTTTCCACAATAGTTTTTCCTTTAGTCTGTTCTTTCCACTATAGTCTGTCCACTTTAGTCTTTCCACTATGGTCTCCACTTTATTCTGTCCACTACAGTCTTTCCACTATAGTCTTTCCACTAGAGTCTGTCCTCTTTAGTCTTTCCACTATTCTCTGTCCACTTTAGCCTTTCCACTATAGTCTCCACTTTATTCTGTCCACTACAGTCTTTCCACTATAGTCTTTCCACTATAGTCTTTCCACTTTAGTCTTTCCACTATAGTCTCCACTTTATTCTGTCCACTACAGTCTTTCCACTAGAGTCTGTCCACTTTCGTCTTTCCACTTTAATCTTTCTACTTTAGTCTGTCCACTTTAGTCTTTCCACTATAGTCTATCCACTTTAGTTTTTCCACTTTAGTCTCCACTTTATTCTGTCCACTACAGTCTTTCCACTATAGTCTTTCCACTATAGTCTTTCCACTTTAGTCTTTCCACTATAGTCTTCACTTTATTCTGTCCACTACAGTCTTTCCACTATAGTCTTTCCACTATAGTCTGTCCACTTTAGTCTTTCCACTTTAATCTTTCTACTTTAGTCTGTCCACTTTAGTCTTTCCACTATAGTCTGTCCACTTTAGTCTTTCCACTATAGTCTCCACTTTATTCTGTCCACTATAGTCTTTCCACTATAGTCTGTCCACTTTATTCTGTCCACTTCAGTGTGTACAATTTAGTCTGTCCACTTAGTCTTTCCACTTCAGTCTTTCCACTATAGTCTCCACTTTATTCTGTCCACTACAGTCTTTCCACTATAGTCTTTCCACTATAGTCTGTCCACTTTAGTCTTTCCACTTTAATCTTTCTACTTTAGTCTGTCCACTTTAATCTTTCCACTATAGTCTGTCCACTTTAGTCTTTCCACTTTAGTCTTTCCACTTTATTCTGTCCACTTCAGTGTGTACACTTTAGTCTGTCCACTGAGTCTTTCCACTTTAGTCTTTCCACTATAGTCTCCACTTTATTCTGTCCACTACAGTCTTTCCACTATAGTCTTTCCACTATAGTCTGTCCACTTTAGTCTTTCCACAATAGTTTTTCCACTTTAGTCTGTCCACTTCATTCTTTCCACTATAGTCTGTCCACTTTAGTCTTTCCACTTTAGTCTTTCCACTATAGTCTCCACTTTATTCTGTCCACTACAGTCTTTCCACTATCGTCTTTCTACTATAGTCTGTCCTCTTTAGTCTTTCCACTATTCTCTGTCCACTTTAGCCTTTCCACTATAGTCTCCACTTTATTCTGTCCACTACAGTCTTTCCTATAGTCTTTCCACTATAGTCTGTCCACTTTAGTCTTTCCACTATTCTCTTTCCACTTTAGTCTTTCCACTATACTCTCCACTTTATTCTGTCCACTATAGTCTTTCCACTATAGTCTGTCCACTTTAGTCTTTCCACTTTAGTCTTTCCACTATAGTCTCCACTTCATTCTGTCCACTACAGTCTTTCCACTATAGTCTTTCC
>JAUPMV010000174.1:0-68574 GCA_030848855.1 Branchinecta sandiegonensis
AAAGACTGTAGTGGACAGAATAAAGTGGAGACTATAGTGGAAAGACTAAAGTGGACAGACTATAGTGGAAAGACTGAAGTGGACAGACTAAAGTGGAAAAACTAAAGTGGAAAGACTAAAGTGGACAGACTATAGTGGAAAGACTATAGTGGAAAGACTGTAGTGGACAGATTAAAGTGGAGACTATAGTGGAAAGACTATAGTGGAAATACTGTAGTGGACAGAATAAAGTGGAAAGACTAAAGTGGACAGACTATAGTGGAAAGACTGAAGTGGAAAGACTCAGTGGACAGACTAAAGTGTACACACTGAAGTGGACAGAATAAAGTGGAAAGACTAAAGAAGAAAGACTAAAGTGGAACAGACTATAGTGGAAAGACTAAAGTGGACAGACTAAAGTGGAAAGTTTAATGTGGAAAGACTAAAGTGGACAGACTATAGTGGAAAGACTATATTGGAAAGACTGTAGTGGACAGAATAAAGTGATGACTATAGTGGAAAGACTAAAGTGGAAAGACTAAAGTGGACAGAGAATAGTGGAAAGACTAAAGTGGACAGACTATAGTGGAAAGACTAAAGTGGACAGACTAAAGTGGAAAGACTAAAGTGGAAAGACTAAAGTGGACAGACTATAGTGGAAAGACTATAGTGGAAAGACTCTAGTGGACACAATAAAGTGGAGAGTATAGTGGAAAGACTAAAGTGGAAAGAGAATAGTGGAAAGACTAAGTGGACAGACTATAGTGGAAAGACTATAGTGGAAAGACTATAGTGGAAAGACTAAAGTGGACAGAGAATAGTGGAAAGACTAAAGTGGACAGACTATAGTGGAAAGACTATAGTCGAAAGACAGTAGTGGACAGAGTAAAGTGGAGACTATAGTGGAAAGACTAAAGTGGACAGAGAATAGTGGAAAGACTGTAGTGGACAGAATAAAGTGGAGACTATAGTGGAAAGACTAAAGTGGACAGACTGTAGTGGACAGAATGAAGTGGAGACTATAGTGGAAAGACTAAAGTGGAAAGACTAAAGTGGACAGACTATAGTGGAAAGACTGAAGTGGAAAGACTCAGTGGACAGACTAAAGTGTACACACTGAAGTTGACAGAAGAAAGTGGAAAGACTAAAGTGGAAAGACTAAAGTGGACAGACTGTAGTGGAAAGACTATAGTGGAAAGACTGTAGTGGACAGAATAAAGTGGAGAGTATAGTGGAAAGACAAAGTGGACAGAGAATAGTGGAAAGACTAAAGTGGACAGACTATAGTGAAAGACTATAGTCAAAAGACTGTAGTGGACAGAATAAAGTGGAGACTATAGTGGAAAGACTAAAGTGGAAAGACTAAAGTGGACAGAGAATAGTGGAGAGACTAAAGTGGAAAGACTGTAGTGGACAGAATAAAGTGGAGACTATAGTGGAGAGACTAAAGTAGAAAGACTAAACTGGACGGACTATAGTGGAAAGACTATAGTGGAAAAACTGTAGTGGACAGAATAAAGTGGAGACTGTAGTGGAAAGACTAAAGTGGAAAGTGGAAAGAGAGTGGAAAGACTGTAGTGGAAAGACTGTAGTGAACAGAATAAAGTGGAGACTATAGTGGAAAGACTAAAGTGGACAGACTATAGTGGAAAGACTGAAGTGGACAGACTAAAGTGGAAAAACTAAAGTGGAAAGACTAAAGTGGACAGACTATAGTGGAAAGACTATAGTGGAAAGACTGTAGTGGACAGATTAAAGTGGAGACTATAGTGGAAAGACTGTAGTGGAAATACTGTAGTGGACAGAATAAAGTGGAAAGACTAAAGTGGACAGACTATAGTGGAAAGACTGAAGTGGAAAGACTCAGACTAAAGTGGATAGACTATAGTGGAAAGACTATAGTGGAAAGACTGTAGTGGACACAATAAAGTGGAGAGGATTAAAGTGGAAAGACTAAAGTGGACAGACTATAGTGGAAAGACTGTAGTGGAAAGTCTGTAGTGGACGGAATAAAGTGGAGACTAAAGTGGACAGACTAAAGTGGAAAGACTAAAGTGGAAAGACTAAAGTGGACAGACTACAGTGGAAAGACTATAGTGGAAAGACTGTAGTGGACACAATAAAGTGGAGAGTATAGTGGAAAGACTAAAGTGGAAAGAGAATAGTGGAAAGACTAAAGTGGACAGACTATAGTGGAAAGACTATAGTCAAAAGACTGTAGTGGACAGAATAAAGTGGAGACTATAGTGGAAAGACTAAAGTGGACAGACTATAGTGGAAAGACTGAAGTGGACAGACTAAAGTGGAAAAACTAAAGTGGAAAGACTAAAGTGGACAGACTATAGTGGAAAGACTATAGTGGAAAGACTGTAGTGGACAGATTAAAGTGGAGACTATAGTGGAAAGACTATAGTGGAAATACTGTAGTGGACAGAATAAAGTGGAAAGACTAAAGTGGACAGACTATAGTGGAAAGACTGAAGTGGAAAGACTCAGTGGACAGACTAAAGTGTACACACTGAAGTGGACAGAATAAAGTGGAAAGACTAAAGAAGAAAGACTAAAGTGGACAGACTATAGTGGAAAGACTAAAGTGGACAGACTAAAGTGGAAAGTTTAATGTGGAAAGACTAAAGTGGACAGACTATAGTGGAAAGACTATATTGGAAAGACTGTAGTGGACAGAATAAAGTGATGACTATAGTGGAAAGACTAAAGTGGAAAGACTAAAGTGGACAGAGAATAGTGGAAAGACTAAAGTGGACAGACTATAGTGGAAAGACTAAAGTGGACAGACTAAAGTGGAAAGACTAAAGTGGAAAGACTAAAGTGGACAGACTATAGTGGAAAGACTATAGTGGAAAGACTCTAGTGGACACAATAAAGTGGAGAGTATAGTGGAAAGACTAAAGTGGAAAGAGAATAGTGGAAAGACTAAAGTGGACAGACTATAGTGGAAAGACTATAGTGGAAAGACTATAGTGGAAAGACTGTAGTGGACAGAATAAAGTCGAGACTATAGTGGAAAGACTAAAGTGGACAGAGAATAGTGGAAAGACTAAAGTGGACAGACTATAGTGGAAAGACTATAGTGGAAAGACAGTAGTGGACAGAGTAAAGTGGAGACTATAGTGGAAAGACTAAAGTGGACAGAGAATAGTGGAAAGACTGTAGTGGACAGAATAAAGTGGAGACTATAGTGGAAAGACTAAAGTGGACAGACTGTAGTGGACAGAATGAAGTGGAGACTATAGTGGAAAGACTAAAGTGGAAAGACTAAAGTGGACAGACTATAGTGGAAAGACTGAAGTGGAAAGACTCAGTGGACAGACTAAAGTGTACACACTGAAGTTGACAGAAGAAAGTGGAAAGACTAAAGTGGAAAGACTAAAGTGGACAGACTGTAGTGGAAAGACTATAGTGGAAAGACTGTAGTGGACAGAATAAAGTGGAGAGTATAGTGGAAAGACTAAAGTGGACAGAGAATAGTGGAAAGACTAAAGTGGACAGACTATAGTGGAAAGACTATAGTCAAAAGACTGTAGTGGACAGAATAAAGTGGAGACTATAGTGGAAAGACTAAAGTGGAAAGACTAAAGTGGACAGAGAATAGTGGAGAGACTAAAGTGGAAAGACTGTAGTGGACAGAATAAAGTGGAGACTATAGTGGAGAGACTAAAGTAGAAAGACTAAACTGGACGGACTATAGTGGAAAGACTATAGTGGAAAAACTGTAGTGGACAGAATAAAGTGGAGACTGTAGTGGAAAGACTAAAGTGGAAAGTGGAAAGAGAGTGGAAAGACTATAGTGGAAAGACTGTAGTGAACAGAATAAAGTGGAGACTATAGTGGAAAGACTAAAGTGGACAGACTATAGTGGAAAGACTGAAGTGGACAGACTAAAGTGGAAAAACTAAAGTAGAAAGACTAAAGTGGACAGACTATAGTGGAAAGACTATAGTGGAAAGACTGTAGTGGACAGATTAAAGTGGAGACTATAGTGGAAAGACTGTAGTGGAAATACTGTAGTGGACAGAATAAAGTGGAAAGACTAAAGTGGACAGACTATAGTGGAAAGACTGAAGTGGAAAGACTCAGTGGACAGACTAAAGTGTACACACTGAAGTGGACAGAATAAAGTGGAAAGACTAAAGAAGAAAGACTAAAGTGGACAGACTATAGTGGAAAGACTAAAGTGGACAGACTAAAGTGGAAAGTTTAATGTGGAAAGACTAAAGTGGACAGACTATAGTGGAAAGACTATATTGGAAAGACTGTAGTGGACAGAATAAAGTGGAGACTATAGTGGAAAGACTAAAGTGGAAAGACTAAAGTGGACAGAGAATAGTGGAAAGACTAAAGTGGACAGACTATGGTGGAAAGACTAAAGTGGACAGACTAAAGTGGAAAGACTAAAGTGGAAAGACTAAAGTGGACAGACTATAGTGGAAAGACTATAGTGGAAAGACTCTAGTGGACACAATAAAGTGGAGAGTATAGTGGAAAGACTAAAGTGGAAAGAGAATAGTGGAAAGACTAAAGTGGACAGACTATAGTGGAAAGACTATAGTGGAAAGACTATAGTGGAAAGACTGTAGTGGACAGAATAAAGTGGAGACTATAGTGGAAAGACTAAAGTGGACAGAGAATAGTGGAAAGACTAAAGTGGACAGACTATAGTGGAAAGACTATAGTGGAAAGACTGTAGTGGACAGAGTAAAGTGGAGACTATAGTGGAAAGACTAAAGTGGACAGAGAATAGTGGAAAGACTGTAGTGGACAGAATAAAGTGGAGACTATAGTGGAAAGACTAAAGTGGACAGACTATAGTGGAAAGACTGAAGTGGACAGACTAAAGTGGAAAAACTAAAGTGGAAAGACTAAAGTGGACAGACTATAGTGGAAAGACTATAGTAGAAAGACTGTAGTGGACAGAATAAAGTGGATACTATAGTGGAAAGAATAAAGTGAAAAGACTAAAGTGGAAAGACTAAATTGGACAGACTATAGTGGAAAGACTATAGTGGAAAGACTGTAGTGGACAGAATAAAGTGAAGAGTATAGTGGAAAGACTAAAGTGGAAAGAGAATAGTGGAAAGACTAAAGTGGACAGACTATAGTGGAAAAACTAAAGTGGAAAGACTAAAGTGGACAGACTATAGTGGAAAGACTATAGTGGAAATACTGTAGTGGACAGAATAAAGTGGAAAGACTAAAGTGGACAGACTATAGTGGAAAGACTGAAGTGGAAAGACTCAGTGAACAGACTAAAGTGTACACACTGAAGTGGACAGAATAAAGTGGAAAGACTAAAGTGGAAAGACTAAAGTGGACAGACTATAGTGGAAAGACTAAAGTGGACAGACTAAAGTGGAAAGATTAAATTGGAAAGACTAAAGTGGACAGACTATAGTGGAAAGACTATACTGGAAAGACGTGGACAGAATAAAGTGGAGACTATAGTGGAAAGACTAAAGTGGAAAGACTAAAGTGGACAGAGAATAGTGGAAAGACTAAAGTGGACAGACTATAGTGGAAAGACTAAAGTGGACAGACTAAAGTGGAAAGACTAAAGTGGAAAGACTAAAGTGGACAGACTATAGTGGAAAGATTATAGTGGAAAGACTGTAGTGGACAGAATAAAGTGGATAGTATAGTGGAAAGACTAAAGTGGAAAGAGAATAGTGGAAAGACTAAAGTGGACAGACTATAGTGGAAAGACTATAGTGGAAAGACTGTAGTGGACAGAATAAAGTGGAAACTATAGTGGAAAGACTAAAGTGGACAGAGAATAGTGGAAAGACTAAAGTGGACAGACTATAGTGGAAAGACTATAGTGGAAAGACTGTAGTGGACAGAATAGAGCGGAGACTATAGTGGAAAGACTAAAGTGGACAGAGAATAGTGGAAAGACTAAAGTGGACAGACTATAGTGGAAAGTCTGTAGTGGACAGAGAATAGTGGAAAGACTAAAGTGGACAGACTATAGTGGAAAGACTATAGTGGAAAGACTGTAGTGGACAGAATAAAGTGGAGACTATAGTGGAAAGACTAACGTGGACAGAGAATAGTGGAAAGACTATAGTGGAAAGACTGAAGTGGAAAGACTCAGTGGACAGACTAAAGTGTACACACTGAAGTTGACAGAATAAAGTGGAAAGACTAAAGTGGAAAGACTAAAGCGGATAGACTATAGTGGAAAGACTATAGTGGAAAGACTGTAGTGGACAGAGAATAGTGGAAAGACTAAAGTGGACAGACTATAGTGGAAAGACTAAAGTGGACAGACTAAAGTGGAAAGACTATAGTGGAAAGACTAAAGTGGACAGACTATAGTGGAAAGACTATAGTGGAAAGACTGTAGTGGACAGAATAAAGTGGAGAGTATAGTGGAAAGACTTTATTCTGCCCACTACAGTCTTTCCACTATAGTCTTTCCACTATAGTCTCCACTTTATTCTGTCCACTACAGTCTTTCCACTATAGTCTTTCCACTATAGTCTGTCCACTTTAGTCTTTCCACTTTAGTTTTTCCACTTTAGTCTGTCCACTTCAGTCTTTCCACTATAGTCTGTCCACTTTAGTCTTTCCACTATAGTCTCCACTCTATTCTGTCCACTATAGTCTTTCCACAATAGTCTTTCCACTATAGTCTGTCCACTTTAGTCTTTCCACTATTCTCTGTCCACTTTAGTCTTTCCACTATAGTCTCCACTTTATTCTGTCCACTACAGTTTTTCCACTATAGTCTTTCCACTATAGTCTGTCCACTTTAGTCTTTCCACTTTAGTCTTTCCGCTATAGTTTCCACTTTATTCTGTCCACTACAGTCTTTCCACTTTGGTCTTTCCACTATTCTCTGTCCACTTTAGTCTTTCCACTTTAGTCTTTCCACTATAGTCTCCACTTTCTTTCCACTATAGTCTTTCCACTATAGTCTGTACACTTTAGTCTTTCCACTATTTTCTGTCCACTTTAGTCTTTCCACTATACTCTCCACTTTATTCTGTCCACTACAGTCTTTCCACTGTAGTCTTTCCACTTTAGTCTGTCGACTTTAGTCTTTCCACCATTATCTGTCCACTTTAGTCTTTCCACTATAGTCTCTACTTTATTCTGTCCACTACAGTCTTTCCACTATAGTCTTTCGACTATAGTCTGTCCACTTTAGTCTTTCCACTTTAATCTTTCCATTTTAGTCTGTCCACTTTAGTCTTTCCACTATAGTCTCCACTTTATTCTGTCCACTACAGTCTTTCCACTATAGTCTTTCTACTATAGTCTGTCCACTTTAGTATTTCCACTTTAGTTTTTCCACTTTAGCCTTTCCACTATAGTCTGTCCACTTTAGTCGTTCCACTTTATTCTGTCCACTACAGTCTTTCCACTATAGTCTTTCCACTATAGTCTGTCCACTTTAGTCTTTCTACTTTAGTTTTTCCACTTTAGTCTGTCCACTTTAGTCTTTCCACTATAGTCTATCTACTTTAGTCTTTCCACTTTAGTCTTTCCACTTTAGTCTGTCAACTTCAGTGTGTACACTTTAGTATGTCCACTGAGTCTTTCCACTTCAGTCTTTCCACTATAGTCTGTCCACTTTAGTCTTTCCCCTTTAGTCTTTCCACTATAGTCTCCACTTCATTCTGTCCACTACAGTCTTACCAATTTAGTTTTTCCACTATTCTCTGTCCACTTTAGTCTTTCCACAATAGTCTCCACTTTATTCTGTCCACTACAGTCTTTTCACTGTAGTCTTTCCACTATAGTCTGTCCACTTTCGTCTTTCCACTATTCTCTGTCCACTACAGTCTTTTCACTATAGTCTGTCCACTTTAGTCTTTCCACTATTCTCTGTCCACTTTAGTCTTTCCACTATAGTCTCAATTTTATTCTGTCCACTACAGTATTTCCACTATAGTCTTTCCACTACAGTCTGTCCACTTTAGTCTTTCCACTTTAGTTTTTCCACTTTAGTCTTTCCACTATAGTCTGTCCACTTTATTCTTTCCACTATTCTCTGTCCACTTTTGTCTTTCCACTGAGTCTTTCCACTTCAGTCTTTCCACTATAGTCTGTCCACTTTAGTCTTTCCACTTTAGTCTTTCCACTATAGTCTCCACTTTATTCTGTCCACTACAGTCTTTCCACTATAGTCTTTCCACTATAGTATGTCCACTTTAGTCTTTTCACTATTCTCTGTCCACTACAGACTTTCCACTATAGACTGTCCACTTTAGCCTTTCCACTATTCTCTGTCCACTTTAGTCTTTCCACTATGTGGAAAGACTAAAGTGGACAGACTATAGTGGAAAGACTATAGTGGAAAGACTGTAGTGGACAGAATAAAGTGGAGACTATAGTGGAAAGACTATAGTGGAAAGACTGTAGTGGGCAGAATAAAGTGGAAAGACTAAAGTGGACAGACTATAGTGGAAAGACTGAAGTGGAAAGACTCAGTGGACAGACTAAAGTGTACACACTGAAGTGGACAGAATACAGTGGAAAGACTAAAGTGGAAAGACTAAAGTGGACAGACTATAGTGGAAAGACTAAAGTGGACGGACTAAAGTGGAAAGTTTAAAGTGGAAAGACTAAAGTGGACAGACTATAGTGGAAAGACTCTATTGAAAAGACTGTAGTGGACAGAATAAAGTGGAGACTATAGTGGAAAGACTAAAGTGGAAAGACTAAAGTGGACAGAGAATAGTGGAAAGACTAAAGTGGACAGACTATAGTGGAAAGACTAAAGTGGACAGACTAAAGTGGAAAGACTATAGTGGAAAGACTAAAGTGGACAGACTATAGTGGAAAGACTATAGTGGAAAGACTGTAGTGGACAGAATAAAGTGGAAAGACTAAAGTGGACAGACTATAGTGGAAAGACTGAAGTGGAAAGACTCAGTGGACAGACTAAAGTGTACACACTGAAGTGGACAGAATAAAGTGGAAAGACTAAAGAAGAAAGACTAAAGTGGACAGACTATAGTGGAAAGACTAAAGTGGACAGACTAAAGTGGAAAGTTTAATGTGGAAAGACTAAAGTGGACAGACTATAGTGGAAAGACTATATTGGAAAGACTGTAGTGGACAGAATAAAGTGATGACTATAGTGGAAAGACTAAAGTGGAAAGACTAAAGTGGACAGAGAATAGTGGAAAGACTAAAGTGGACAGACTATAGTGGAAAGACTAAAGTGGACAGACTAAAGTGGAAAGACTAAAGTGGAAAGACTAAAGTGGACAGACTATAGTGGAAAGACTATAGTGGAAAGACTCTAGTGGACACAATAAAGTGGAGAGTATAGTGGAAAGACTAAAGTGGAAAGAGAATAGTGGAAAGACTAAAGTGGACAGACTATAGTGGAAAGACTATAGTGGAAAGACTATAGTGGAAAGACTGTAGTGGACAGAATAAAGTCGAGACTATAGTGGAAAGACTAAAGTGGACAGAGAATAGTGGAAAGACTAAAGTGGACAGACTATAGTGGAAAGACTATAGTGGAAAGACAGTAGTGGACAGAGTAAAGTGGAGACTATAGTGGAAAGACTAAAGTGGACAGAGAATAGTGGAAAGACTGTAGTGGACAGAATAAAGTGGAGACTATAGTGGAAAGACTAAAGTGGACAGACTGTAGTGGACAGAATGAAGTGGAGACTATAGTGGAAAGACTAAAGTGGAAAGACTAAAGTGGACAGACTATAGTGGAAAGACTGAAGTGGAAAGACTCAGTGGACAGACTAAAGTGTACACACTGAAGTTGACAGAAGAAAGTGGAAAGACTAAAGTGGAAAGACTAAAGTGGACAGACTGTAGTGGAAAGACTATAGTGGAAAGACTGTAGTGGACAGAATAAAGTGGAGAGTATAGTGGAAAGACTAAAGTGGACAGAGAATAGTGGAAAGACTAAAGTGGACAGACTATAGTGGAAAGACTATAGTCAAAAGACTGTAGTGGACAGAATAAAGTGGAGACTATAGTGGAAAGACTAAAGTGGAAAGACTAAAGTGGACAGAGAATAGTGGAGAGACTAAAGTGGAAAGACTGTAGTGGACAGAATAAAGTGGAGACTATAGTGGAGAGACTAAAGTAGAAAGACTAAACTGGACGGACTATAGTGGAAAGACTATAGTGGAAAAACTGTAGTGGACAGAATAAAGTGGAGACTGTAGTGGAAAGACTAAAGTGGAAAGTGGAAAGAGAGTGGAAAGACTATAGTGGAAAGACTGTAGTGAACAGAATAAAGTGGAGACTATAGTGGAAAGACTAAAGTGGACAGACTATAGTGGAAAGACTGAAGTGGACAGACTAAAGTGGAAAAACTAAAGTAGAAAGACTAAAGTGGACAGACTATAGTGGAAAGACTATAGTGGAAAGACTGTAGTGGACAGATTAAAGTGGAGACTATAGTGGAAAGACTGTAGTGGAAATACTGTAGTGGACAGAATAAAGTGGAAAGACTAAAGTGGACAGACTATAGTGGAAAGACTGAAGTGGAAAGACTCAGTGGACAGACTAAAGTGTACACACTGAAGTGGACAGAATAAAGTGGAAAGACTAAAGAAGAAAGACTAAAGTGGACAGACTATAGTGGAAAGACTAAAGTGGACAGACTAAAGTGGAAAGTTTAATGTGGAAAGACTAAAGTGGACAGACTATAGTGGAAAGACTATATTGGAAAGACTGTAGTGGACAGAATAAAGTGGAGACTATAGTGGAAAGACTAAAGTGGAAAGACTAAAGTGGACAGAGAATAGTGGAAAGACTAAAGTGGACAGACTATGGTGGAAAGACTAAAGTGGACAGACTAAAGTGGAAAGACTAAAGTGGAAAGACTAAAGTGGACAGACTATAGTGGAAAGACTATAGTGGAAAGACTCTAGTGGACACAATAAAGTGGAGAGTATAGTGGAAAGACTAAAGTGGAAAGAGAATAGTGGAAAGACTAAAGTGGACAGACTATAGTGGAAAGACTATAGTGGAAAGACTATAGTGGAAAGACTGTAGTGGACAGAATAAAGTGGAGACTATAGTGGAAAGACTAAAGTGGACAGAGAATAGTGGAAAGACTAAAGTGGACAGACTATAGTGGAAAGACTATAGTGGAAAGACTGTAGTGGACAGAGTAAAGTGGAGACTATAGTGGAAAGACTAAAGTGGACAGAGAATAGTGGAAAGACTGTAGTGGACAGAATAAAGTGGAGACTATAGTGGAAAGACTAAAGTGGACAGACTATAGTGGAAAGACTGAAGTGGACAGACTAAAGTGGAAAAACTAAAGTGGAAAGACTAAAGTGGACAGACTATAGTGGAAAGACTATAGTAGAAAGACTGTAGTGGACAGAATAAAGTGGATACTATAGTGGAAAGAATAAAGTGAAAAGACTAAAGTGGAAAGACTAAATTGGACAGACTATAGTGGAAAGACTATAGTGGAAAGACTGTAGTGGACAGAATAAAGTGAAGAGTATAGTGGAAAGACTAAAGTGGAAAGAGAATAGTGGAAAGACTAAAGTGGACAGACTATAGTGGAAAAACTAAAGTGGAAAGACTAAAGTGGACAGACTATAGTGGAAAGACTATAGTGGAAATACTGTAGTGGACAGAATAAAGTGGAAAGACTAAAGTGGACAGACTATAGTGGAAAGACTGAAGTGGAAAGACTCAGTGAACAGACTAAAGTGTACACACTGAAGTGGACAGAATAAAGTGGAAAGACTAAAGTGGAAAGACTAAAGTGGACAGACTATAGTGGAAAGACTAAAGTGGACAGACTAAAGTGGAAAGATTAAATTGGAAAGACTAAAGTGGACAGACTATAGTGGAAAGACTATACTGGAAAGACGTGGACAGAATAAAGTGGAGACTATAGTGGAAAGACTAAAGTGGAAAGACTAAAGTGGACAGAGAATAGTGGAAAGACTAAAGTGGACAGACTATAGTGGAAAGACTAAAGTGGACAGACTAAAGTGGAAAGACTAAAGTGGAAAGACTAAAGTGGACAGACTATAGTGGAAAGATTATAGTGGAAAGACTGTAGTGGACAGAATAAAGTGGATAGTATAGTGGAAAGACTAAAGTGGAAAGAGAATAGTGGAAAGACTAAAGTGGACAGACTATAGTGGAAAGACTATAGTGGAAAGACTGTAGTGGACAGAATAAAGTGGAAACTATAGTGGAAAGACTAAAGTGGACAGAGAATAGTGGAAAGACTAAAGTGGACAGACTATAGTGGAAAGACTATAGTGGAAAGACTGTAGTGGACAGAATAGAGCGGAGACTATAGTGGAAAGACTAAAGTGGACAGAGAATAGTGGAAAGACTAAAGTGGACAGACTATAGTGGAAAGTCTGTAGTGGACAGAGAATAGTGGAAAGACTAAAGTGGACAGACTATAGTGGAAAGACTATAGTGGAAAGACTGTAGTGGACAGAATAAAGTGGAGACTATAGTGGAAAGACTAACGTGGACAGAGAATAGTGGAAAGACTATAGTGGAAAGACTGAAGTGGAAAGACTCAGTGGACAGACTAAAGTGTACACACTGAAGTTGACAGAATAAAGTGGAAAGACTAAAGTGGAAAGACTAAAGCGGATAGACTATAGTGGAAAGACTATAGTGGAAAGACTGTAGTGGACAGAGAATAGTGGAAAGACTAAAGTGGACAGACTATAGTGGAAAGACTAAAGTGGACAGACTAAAGTGGAAAGACTATAGTGGAAAGACTAAAGTGGACAGACTATAGTGGAAAGACTATAGTGGAAAGACTGTAGTGGACAGAATAAAGTGGAGAGTATAGTGGAAAGACTTTATTCTGCCCACTACAGTCTTTCCACTATAGTCTTTCCACTATAGTCTCCACTTTATTCTGTCCACTACAGTCTTTCCACTATAGTCTTTCCACTATAGTCTGTCCACTTTAGTCTTTCCACTTTAGTTTTTCCACTTTAGTCTGTCCACTTCAGTCTTTCCACTATAGTCTGTCCACTTTAGTCTTTCCACTATAGTCTCCACTCTATTCTGTCCACTATAGTCTTTCCACAATAGTCTTTCCACTATAGTCTGTCCACTTTAGTCTTTCCACTATTCTCTGTCCACTTTAGTCTTTCCACTATAGTCTCCACTTTATTCTGTCCACTACAGTTTTTCCACTATAGTCTTTCCACTATAGTCTGTCCACTTTAGTCTTTCCACTTTAGTCTTTCCGCTATAGTTTCCACTTTATTCTGTCCACTACAGTCTTTCCACTTTGGTCTTTCCACTATTCTCTGTCCACTTTAGTCTTTCCACTTTAGTCTTTCCACTATAGTCTCCACTTTCTTTCCACTATAGTCTTTCCACTATAGTCTGTACACTTTAGTCTTTCCACTATTTTCTGTCCACTTTAGTCTTTCCACTATACTCTCCACTTTATTCTGTCCACTACAGTCTTTCCACTGTAGTCTTTCCACTTTAGTCTGTCGACTTTAGTCTTTCCACCATTATCTGTCCACTTTAGTCTTTCCACTATAGTCTCTACTTTATTCTGTCCACTACAGTCTTTCCACTATAGTCTTTCGACTATAGTCTGTCCACTTTAGTCTTTCCACTTTAATCTTTCCATTTTAGTCTGTCCACTTTAGTCTTTCCACTATAGTCTCCACTTTATTCTGTCCACTACAGTCTTTCCACTATAGTCTTTCTACTATAGTCTGTCCACTTTAGTATTTCCACTTTAGTTTTTCCACTTTAGCCTTTCCACTATAGTCTGTCCACTTTAGTCGTTCCACTTTATTCTGTCCACTACAGTCTTTCCACTATAGTCTTTCCACTATAGTCTGTCCACTTTAGTCTTTCTACTTTAGTTTTTCCACTTTAGTCTGTCCACTTTAGTCTTTCCACTATAGTCTATCTACTTTAGTCTTTCCACTTTAGTCTTTCCACTTTAGTCTGTCAACTTCAGTGTGTACACTTTAGTATGTCCACTGAGTCTTTCCACTTCAGTCTTTCCACTATAGTCTGTCCACTTTAGTCTTTCCCCTTTAGTCTTTCCACTATAGTCTCCACTTCATTCTGTCCACTACAGTCTTACCAATTTAGTTTTTCCACTATTCTCTGTCCACTTTAGTCTTTCCACAATAGTCTCCACTTTATTCTGTCCACTACAGTCTTTTCACTGTAGTCTTTCCACTATAGTCTGTCCACTTTCGTCTTTCCACTATTCTCTGTCCACTACAGTCTTTTCACTATAGTCTGTCCACTTTAGTCTTTCCACTATTCTCTGTCCACTTTAGTCTTTCCACTATAGTCTCAATTTTATTCTGTCCACTACAGTATTTCCACTATAGTCTTTCCACTACAGTCTGTCCACTTTAGTCTTTCCACTTTAGTTTTTCCACTTTAGTCTTTCCACTATAGTCTGTCCACTTTATTCTTTCCACTATTCTCTGTCCACTTTTGTCTTTCCACTGAGTCTTTCCACTTCAGTCTTTCCACTATAGTCTGTCCACTTTAGTCTTTCCACTTTAGTCTTTCCACTATAGTCTCCACTTTATTCTGTCCACTACAGTCTTTCCACTATAGTCTTTCCACTATAGTATGTCCACTTTAGTCTTTTCACTATTCTCTGTCCACTACAGACTTTCCACTATAGACTGTCCACTTTAGCCTTTCCACTATTCTCTGTCCACTTTAGTCTTTCCACTATGTGGAAAGACTAAAGTGGACAGACTATAGTGGAAAGACTATAGTGGAAAGACTGTAGTGGACAGAATAAAGTGGAGACTATAGTGGAAAGACTATAGTGGAAAGACTGTAGTGGGCAGAATAAAGTGGAAAGACTAAAGTGGACAGACTATAGTGGAAAGACTGAAGTGGAAAGACTCAGTGGACAGACTAAAGTGTACACACTGAAGTGGACAGAATACAGTGGAAAGACTAAAGTGGAAAGACTAAAGTGGACAGACTATAGTGGAAAGACTAAAGTGGACGGACTAAAGTGGAAAGTTTAAAGTGGAAAGACTAAAGTGGACAGACTATAGTGGAAAGACTCTATTGAAAAGACTGTAGTGGACAGAATAAAGTGGAGACTATAGTGGAAAGACTAAAGTGGAAAGACTAAAGTGGACAGAGAATAGTGGAAAGACTAAAGTGGACAGACTATAGTGGAAAGACTAAAGTGGACAGACTAAAGTGGAAAGACTATAGTGGAAAGACTAAAGTGGACAGACTATAGTGGAAAGACTATAGTGGAAAGACTGTAGTGGACAGAATAAAGTGGAGAGTATAGTGGAAAGACTAAAGTGGAAAGAGAATATTGGAAAGACTAAAGTGGACAGACTATAGTGGAAAGACTACAGTGGAAAGACTGTAGTGGACAGAATAAAGTGGAGACTATAGTGGAAAGACTAAAGTAGACAGAGAATAGTGGAAAGGCTAAAGTGGAAAGACTGTAGTGGACAAAATAAAGTGGAGACTATAGTGGAAAGACTAAAGTGGAAAGACTAAAGTGGACAGACTATATTCGAAAGACTATAGTGGAAAGACTGTAGTGGACAGAATAAAGTGGAGACTATAGTGGAAAGGCTAAAGTGGACAGAGAATAGTGGAAAGACTAAAGTGGACAGACTATAGTGGAAAGACTATAGTGGAAAGACTGTAGCGGACAGAATAAAGTGGAGACTATAATGGAAAGACTAAACTGGACAGACTATAGTGGAAAGACTATAGTGGAAAAACTGTAGTGGACAGACTAAAGTGGAAAGCTTAAAGTGGAAAGACTAAAGTAGACAGACTATAGTGGAAAGACTATTGTGGAAAGACTATAGTGGACAGAATAGAGTGGAGACTATAGTGGAAAGACTAAAGTGGACAGACTATAGTGGAAAGACTGAAGTGGACAGACTTAAGTGGAAAAACTAAAGTGGAAAGACTAAAGTGGACAGACTATAGTGGAAAGACTATAGTGGAAAGACTGTAGTGGACAGAATAAAGTGGAGACTATAGTGGAAAGACTATAGTGGAAAGACTGTAGCGGGCAGAATAAAGTGGAAAGACTAAAGTGGACAGACTATAGTGGAAAGACTGAAGTGGAAAGACTCAGTGGACAGACCAAAGTGTACACACTGAAGTGGACAGAATACAGTGGAAAGACTAAAGTGGAAAGACTAAAGTGGACAGACTATAGTGGAAAGACTAAAGTGGACAGACTAAAGTGGAAAGCTTAAAGTGGAAAGACTAAAGTGGAAAGCTTAAAGTGGAAAGACTAAAGTGGACAGACTATAGTGGAAAGACTCTATTGGAAAGACTGTAGTGGACAGAATAAAGTGGAGACTATAGTGGAAAGACTAAAGTGGAAAGACTAAAGTGGAAAGAGAATAGTGGAAAGACTAAAGTGGACAGACTATAGTGGAAAGACTAAAGTGGACAGACTAAAGTGGAAAGACTATAGTGGAAAGACTAAAGTGGACAGACTATAGACGAAAGACTATAGTGGAAAGACTGTAGTGGACAGAATAAAGTGGAGAGTATAGTGGAAAGACTAAAGTGGAAAGAGAATATTGGAAAGACTAAAGTGGACAGACTATAGTGGAAAGACTACAGTGGAAAGACTGTAGTGGACAGAATAAAGTGGAGACTATAGTGGAAAGACTAAAGTAGACAGAGAATAGTGGAAAGGCTAAAGTGGAAAGACTGTAGTGGACAAAATAAAGTGGAGACTATAGTGGAAAGACTAAAGTGGAAAGACTAAAGTGGACAGACTATATTCGAAAGACTATAGTGGAAAGACTGTAGTGGACAGAATAAAGTGGAGACTATAGTGGAAAGGCTAAAGTGGACAGAGAATAGTGGAAAGACTAAAGTGGACAGACCATAGTGGAAAGACTATAGTGGAAAGACTGTAGTGGACAGAATAAAGTGGAGACTATAGTGGAAAGACTAAACTTGACAGACTATAGTGGAAAGACTATAGTGGAAAAACTGTAGTGGACAGAATAAAGAGGAGACTATAGTGGAAAGACTAAAGTGGACAGAGAATAGTGGAAAGACTAAAGTGGACAGACTATAGTGGAAAGACTATAGTGGAAAGACTGTAGTGGACAGAATAAAGTGGAGACTATAGTGGAAAGACTAAAGTGGACAGACTATAGTGGAAAGACTGAAGTGGACCGTCTAAAGTGGAAAAACTAAAGTGGAAAGACTAAAGTGGACAGACTATAGTGGAAAGACTATAGTGGAAAGACTGTAGTGGGCAGAATAAAGTGAAAAGACTAAAGTGGACAGACAATAGTGGAAAGACTGAATCGGAAAGACTCAGTGGACAGACTAAAGTGTACACACTGAAGTGGACAGAATAAAGTGGAAAGACTAAAGTGGAAAGACTAAAGTGGACAGACTATAGTGGAAAGACTAAAGTGGACAGACTAAAGTGGAAAGATGAAAGTGGAAAGACTAAAGTGGACAGACTATAGTGGAAAGACTATATTGGAAAGACTGTAGTGGACAGAATAAAGTGGAGACTATAGTGGAAAGACTAAAGTGGAAAGACTAAAGTGGACAGAGAATATTGGAAAGACTAAAGTGGACAGACTATAGTGGAAAGACTAAAGTGGACAGACTAAAGTGGAAAGACTATCGTGGAAAGACTAAAGTGGACAGACTATAGTGGAAAGACTATAGTGGAAAGACTGTAGTGGACAGAATAGAGTGGAGAGTATAGTGGTAAGACTAAAGTGGAAAGAGAATAGTGGAAAGACTAAAGTGGACAGACTATAGTGGAAAGACTATAGTGGAAAGACTGTAGTGGACAGAATAAAGTGGAGACTATAGTGTTAAGACTAAAGTAGACAGAGAATAGTGGAAAGACTAAAGTGGAAAGACTGTAGTGGACAAAATAAAGTGGAGACTATAGTGGAAAGACTAAAGTGGAAAGACTAAAGTGAACAGACTATATTGGAAAGACTATAGTGGAAAGAAGGTAGTGGACAGAATAAAGTGGAGACTATAGTGGAAAGACTAAAGTGGACAGAGAATAGTGGAAAGACTAAAGTGGACAGACTATAGTGGAAAGACTATAGTGGAAAGACTGTAGTGGACAGAATAAAGTGGAGACTATAGTGGAAAGACTAAAGTGGACAGAGAATAGTGGAAAGACTAAAGTGGACAGACTATAGTGGAAAGACTAAAGTGGAAAGACTAAAGTGGATAGACTATAGTGGAAAGAATAAGTGGACAGACTAAAGTGGAAAAACTAAAGACTAAAGTGGACAGACTATAGTGGAAAGACTATAGTGGAAAGACTGTAGTGGACAGAATAAAGTGGAGACTATAGTGGACAGAATAAAGTGGAAAGACTAAAGTGGAAAGACTAAAGTGGATAGACTATAGTGGAAAGTCTATAGTTGAAAGACTTTAGTGGACGGAATAAAGTGGAGACTATAGTGGAAAGACTAAAGTGGACAGAGAATAGTGGAAAGACTAAAGTGGACAGACTATAGTGGAAAGACTAAAGTGGAAAAACTAAAGTGGAAAGACTAAAGTGGACAGACTATAGTGGAAAGACTATAGTGGAAAGACTGTAGTGGACAGAATAAAGTGGAGACTATAGTGGAAAGACTAAAGTGGACAGAGAATAGTGGAAAGATTAAAGTGGACAGACTATAGTGGAAAGACTGTAGTGGACAGAGAATAGTGGAAAGACTAAAGTGGACAGACTATAGTGGAGAGACTATAGTGGAAAGACTGTAGTGGACAGAATAAAGGGGAGACGATAGTGGAAAGACTAAAGTGGACAGAGAATAGTGGAAAGACTAAAGTGGACAGACTATAGTGGAAAGACTATAGTGGAAAGACTGTAGTGGACAGAATAAAGTGGAGACTATAGTTGAAAGACTAAAGTGGAAAGACTAAAGAGGACAGACTATAGTGGAAAGACTGAAGTGAAAAAGACTCAGTGGACAGACTAAAGTGTATGCACTGAAGTTGACAGAATAAAGTGGAAAGACTAAAGTGGACAGACTATAGTGGAAAGACTATAGTGGAAAGACTAAAGTGGACAGAGAATTGTGGAAAGACTAAAGTGGACAGACTAAAGCGGAAAGACTAAAGTGGAAAGACTAAATTGGATAGACTATAGTGGAAAGACTATAGTGGAAAGACTGTAGTGGACAGAATAAAGTGGAGAGTATAGTGGAAAGACTAAAGTGGACAGAGAATAGTGGAAAGACTAAAGTGGACAGACTATAGTGGAAAGACTATCGTCGAAAGACTGTAGTGGACAGAATAAAGTGGAGACTATAGTGGAAAGACTAAAGTGGAAAGACTAAAGTGGACACAGAATAGTGGAAAGACTAAAGTGGACAGACTATAGTGGAAAGACTATAGTGGAAAGACTTTAGTGGACAGAATAAAGTGGAGAATACAGTGAAAAGACTAAAGTGGACAGAGAATAGTGGAAAGACTAAAGTGGACAGACTATAGTGGACAGACTATAGTCGAAAGACTGTAGTGGACAGAATAAAGTGGAGACTATAGTGGAAAGACTAAAGTGGAAAGACTAAAGTGGACAGAGAATAGTGGAAAGACTAAATTGGAAAGACTGTAGTGGACAGAATGAAGTGGAGACTATAGTGGAAAGACTAAAGGGGAAAGACTAAAGTGGACAGACTATAGTGGAAAGACTGAAGTGGAAAGACTCAGTGGACATACTAAAGTGTACACACTGAAGTTGACAGAATAAAGTATAAAGACTAAAGTGGAAAGACTAAAGTAGATAGACTATAGTGGAAAGACTAAAGTGGACAGACTAAAGTGGAAAAACTAAAGTGGAAAGACTAAAGTGGACAGACTATAGTGGAAAGACTATAGTGGAAAGACTGTAGTGGACAGAATAAAGTGGAACGACTAAAGTGGACAGACTATAGTGGAAAGACTAAAGTGGAAAAACTAAAGTGGAAATACTAAAGTGGACAGACTATAGTGGAAAGACTATAGTGGAAAGACTGTAGTGGACAGAATAAAGTGGAGACTATAGTGGAAAGACTAAAGTGGACAGACTAAAATGGAAAGATTAAAGTGGAAAGACTAAAGTGGACAGACTATAGTCGAAAGACTATAGTGGAAAGACTGTAGTGGACAGAATAAAGTAGAGACTATAGTGGAAAGACTAAAGTGGACAGAGAATGGTGGAAAGACTAAAGTGGACAGACTAAAGTGGAAAGACTAAAGTGGAAAGACTAAAGTGGACAGACTCTAGTGGAAAGACTATAGTGGAAAGACTGTAGTGGACAGAATAAAGTGGAGACTATAGTGGAAAGACTATAGTGGAAAGACTGTAGTGGGCAGAATAAAGTGGAAAGACTAAAGTGGACAGACTATAGTGGAAAGACTGAAGTGGAAAGACTCAGTGGACAGACTAAAGTGTACACACTGAAGTGGACAGAATACAGTGGAAAGACTAAAGTGGAAAGACTAAAGTGGACAGACTATAGTGGAAAGACTAAAGTGGACAGACTAAAGTGGAAAGTTTAAAGTGGAAAGACTAAAGTGGACAGACTATAGTGGAAAGACTCTATTGGAAAGACTGTAGTGGACAGAATAAAGTGGAGACTATAGTGGAAAGACTAAAGTGGAAAGACTAAAGTGGACAGAGAATAGTGGAAAGACTAAAGTGGACAGACTATAGTGGAAAGACTAAAGTGGACAGACTAAAGTGGAAAGACTATAGTGGAAAGACTAAAGTGGACAGACTATAGTGGAAAGACTATAGTGGAAAGACTGTAGTGGACAGAATAAAGTGGAGAGTATAGTGGAAAGACTAAAGTGGAAAGAGAATATTGGAAAGACTAAAGTGGACAGACTATAGTGGAAAGACTACAGTGGAAAGACTGTAGTGGACAGAATAAAGTGGAGACTATAGTGGAAAGACTAAAGTAGACAGAGAATAGTGGAAAGGCTAAAGTGGAAAGACTGTAGTGGACAAAATAAAGTGGAGACTATAGTGGAAAGACTAAAGTGGAAAGACTAAAGTGGACAGACTATATTCGAAAGACTATAGTGGAAAAACTGTAGTGGACAGACTAAAGTGGAAAGCTTAAAGTGGAAAGACTAAAGTAGACAGACTATAGTGGAAAGACTATTGTGGAAAGACTATAGTGGACAGAATAGAGTGGAGACTATAGTGGAAAGACTAAAGTGGACAGACTATAGTGGAAAGACTGAAGTGGACAGACTAAAGTGGAAAAACTAAAGTGGAAAGACTAAAGTGGACAGACTATAGTGGAAAGACTATAGTGGAAAGACTGTAGTGGACAGAATAAAGTGGAGACTATAGTGGAAAGACTATAGTGGAAAGACTGTAGTGGGCAGAATAAAGTGGAAAGACTAAAGTGGACAGACTATAGTGGAAAGACTGAAGTGGAAAGACTCAGTGGACAGACTAAAGTGTACACACTGAAGTGGACAGAATACAGTGGAAAGACTAAAGTGGAAAGACTAAAGTGGACAGACTATAGTGGAAAGACTAAAGTGGACAGACTAAAGTGGAAAGCTTAAAGTGGAAAGACTAAAGTGGAAAGCTTAAAGTGGAAAGACTAAAGTGGACAGACTATAGTCGAAAGACTCTATTGGAAAGACTGTAGTGGACAGAATAAAGTGGAGACTATAGTGGAAAGACTAAAGTGGAAAGACTAAAGTGGACAGAGAATAGTGGAAAGACTAAAGTGGACAGACTATAGTGGAAAGACTAAAGTGGACAGACTAAAGTGGAAAGACTATAGTGGAAAGACTAAAGTGGACAGACTATAGTGGAAAGACTGTAGTGGACAGAATAAAGTGGAGAGTATAGTGGAAAGACTAAAGTGGAAAGAGAATATTGGAAAGACTAAAGTGGACAGACTATAGTGGAAAGACTACAGTGGAAAGACTGTAGTGGACAGAATAAAGTGGAGACTATAGTGGAAAGACTAAAGTAGACAGAGAATAGTGGAAAGGCTAAAGTGGAAAGACTGTAGTGGACAAAATAAAGTGGAGACTATAGTGGAAAGACTAAAGTGGAAAGACTAAAGTGGACAGACTATATTCGAAAGACTATAGTGGAAAGACTGTAGTGGACAGAATAAAGTGGAGACTATAGTGGAAAGGCTAAAGTGGACAGAGAATAGTGGAAAGACTAAAGTGGACAGACTATAGTGGAAAGACTATAGTGGAAAGACTGTAGTGGACAGAATAAAGTGGAGACTATAGTGGAAAGACTAAACTGGACAGACTATAGTGGAAAGACTATAGTGGAAAAACTGTAGTGGACAGAATAAAGAGGAGACTATAGTGGAAAGACTAAAGTGGACAGAGAATAGTGGAAAGACTAAAATGGACAGACTATAGTGGAAAGACTATAGTGGAAAGACTGTAGTGGACAGAATAAAGTGGAGACTATAGTGGAAAGACTAAAGTGGACAGACTATAGTGGAAAGACTGAAGTGGACCGTCTAAAGTGGAAAAACTAAAGTGGAAAGACTGAAGTGGACAGACTATAGTGGAAAGACTATAGTGGAAAGACTGTAGTGGGCAGAATAAAGTGAAAAGACTAAAGTGGACAGACAATAGTGGAAAGACTGAATCGGAAAGACTCAGTGGACAGACTAAAGTGTACACACTGAAGTGGACAGAATAAAGTGGAAAGACTAAAGTGGAAAGACTAAAGTGGACAGACTATAGTGGAAAGACTAAAGTGGACAGACTAAAGTGGAAAGATGAAAGTGGAAAGACTAAAGTGGACAGACTATAGTGGAAAGACTATATTGGAAAGACTGTAGTGGACAGAATAAAGTGGAGACTATAGTGGAAAGACTAAAGTGGAAAGACTAAAGTGGACAGAGAATATTGGAAAGACTAAAGTGGACAGACTATAGTGGAAAGACTAAAGTGGACAGACTAAAGTGGAAAGACTATCGTGGAAAGACTAAAGTGGACAGAGAATAGTGGAAAGACTATAGTGGAAAGACTGTAGTGGACAGAATAGAGTGGAGAGTATAGTGGTAAGACTAAAGTGGAAAGAGAATAGTGGAAAGACTAAAGTGGACAGACTATAGTGGAAAGACTATAGTGGAAAGACTGTAGTGGACAGAATAAAGTGGAGACTATAGTGTAAAGACTAAAGTAGACAGAGAATAGTGGAAAGACTAAAGTGGAAAGACTGTAGTGGACAAAATAAAGTGGAGACTATAGTGGAAAGACTAAAGTGGAAAGACTAAAGTGAACAGACTATATTGGAAAGACTATAGTGGAAAGAAGGTAGTGGACAGAATAAAGTGGAGACTATAGTGGAAAGACTAAAGTGGACAGAGAATAGTGGAAAGACTAAAGTGGACAGACTATAGTGGAAAGACTATAGTGGAAAGACTGTAGTGGACAGAATAAAGTGGAGACTATTGTGGAAAGACTAAAGTGGACAGAGAATAGTGGAAAGACTAAAGTGGACAGACTATAGTGGAAAGACTAAAGTGGAAAGACTAAAGTGGATAGACTATAGTGGAAAGAATAAGTGGACAGACTAAAGTGGAAAAACTAAAGACTAAAGTGGACAGACTATAGTGGAAAGACTATAGTGGAAAGACTGTAGTGGACAGAATAAAGTGGAGACTATAGTGGACAGAATAAAGTGGAAAGACTAAAGTGGAAAGACTAAAGTGGATAGACTATAGTGGAAAGTCTATAGTTGAAAGACTTTAGTGGACGGAATAAAGTGGAGACTATAGTGGAAAGACTAAAGTGGACAGAGAATAGTGGAAAGACTAAAGTGGACAGACTATAGTGGAAAGACTAAAGTGGAAAAACTAAAGTGGAAAGACTAAAGTGGACAGACTATAGTGGAAAGACTATAGTGGAAAGACTGTAGTGGACAGAATAAAGTGGAGACTATAGTGGAAAGACTTAAGTGGACAGAGAATAGTGGAAAGATTAAAGTGGACAGACTATAGTGGAAAGACTGTAGTGGACAGAGAATAGTGGAAAGACTAAAGTGGACAGACTATAGTGGAAAGACTATAGTGGAAAGACTGTAGTGGACAGAATAAAGTGGAGACGATAGTGGAAAGACTAAAGTGGACAGAGAATAGTGGAAAGACTAAAGTGGACAGACTATAGTGGAAAGACTATAGTGGAAAGACTGTAGTGGACAGAATAAAGTGGAGACTATAGTGGAAAGACTAAAGTGGAAAGACTAAAGAGGACAGACTATAGTGGAAAGACTGAAGTGAAAAAGACTCAGTGGACAGACTAAAGTGTATGCACTGAAGTTGACAGAATAAAGTGGAAAGACGAAAGTGGACAGACTATAGTGGAAAGACTATAGTGGAAAGACTAAAGTGGACAGAGAATTGTGGAAAGACTAAAGTGGACAGACTAAAGCGGAAAGACTAAAGTGGAAAGACTAAATTGGACAGACTATAGTGGAAAGACTATAGTGGAAAGACTGTAGTGGACAGAATAAAGTGGAGAGTATAGTGGAAAGACTAAAGTGGACAGAGAATAGTGGAAAGACTAAAGTGGACAGACTATAGTGGAAAAACTATCGTCGAAAGACTGTAGTGGACAGAATAAAGTGGAGACTATAGTGGAAAGACTAAAGTGGAAAGACTAAAGTGGACACAGAATAGTGGAAAGACTAAAGTGGACAGACTATAGTGGAAAGACTATAGTGGAAAGACTTTAGTGGACAGAATAAAGTGGAGAATACAGTGAAAAGACTAAAGTGGACAGAGAATAGTGGAAAGACTAAAGTGGACAGACTATAGTGGACAGACTATAGTCGAAAGACTGTAGTGGACAGAATAAAGTGGAGACTATAGTGGAAAGACTAAAGTGGAAAGACTAAAGTGGACAGAGAATAGTGGAAAGACTAAATTGGAAAGACTGTAGTGGACAGAATGAAGTGGAGACTATAGTGGAAAGACTAAAGGGGAAAGACTAAAGTGGACAGACTATAGTGGAAAGACTGAAGTGGAAAGACTCAGTGGACATACTAAAGTGTACACACTGAAGTTGACAGAATAAAGTGGAAAGACTAAAGTGGAAAGACTAAAGTAGATAGACTATAGTGGAAAGACTAAAGTGGACAGACTAAAGTGGAAAAACTAAAGTGGAAAGACTAAAGTGGACAGACTATAGTGGAAAGACTATAGTGGAAAGACTGTAGTGGACAGAATAAAGTGGAACGACTAAAGTGGACAGACTATAGTGGAAAGACTAAAGTGGAAAAACTAAAGTGGAAATACTAAAGTGGACAGACTATAGTGGAAAGACTATAGTGGAAAGACTGTAGTGGACAGAATAAAGTGGAGACTATAGTGGAAAGACTAAAGTGGACAGACTAAAATGGAAAGATTAAAGTGGAAAGACTAAAGTGGACAGACTATAGTCGAAAGACTATAGTGGAAAGACTGTAGTGGACAGAATAAAGTAGAGACTATAGTGGAAAGACTAAAGTGGACAGAGAATGGTGGAAAGACTAAAGTGGACAGACTAAAGTGGAAAGACTAAAGTGGAAAGACTAAAGTGGACAGACTCTAGTGGAAAGACTATAGTGGAAAGACTGTAGTGGACAGAATATAGTGGAGAGTATAGTGGAAAGACTAAAGTGGACAGACTATAGTGGAAAGACTATCGTGGAAAAACTGTAGTGGACAGAATAAAGTGGAGACTATAGTGGAAAGACTAAAGTGGACAGAGAATAGTGGAAAGACTAAAGTGGACAGACTATAGTGGAAAGACTATTGTGGAAAGACTATAGTGGACAGAATAGAGTGGAGACTATAGTGGAAAGACTAAAGTGGACAGACTATAGTGGAAAGACTGAAGTGGACAGACTAAAGTGGAAAAACTAAAGTGGAAAGACTAAAGTGGACAGACTATAGTGGAAAGACTATAGTGGAAAGACTGTAGTGGACAGAATAAAGTGGAGACTATAGTGGAAAGACTGTAGTGGGCAGAATAAAGTGGAAAGACTAAAGTGGACAGACTATAGTGGAAAGACTGAAGTGGAAAGACTCAGTGGACAGACTAAAGTGTACACACTGAATTGGACAGAATACAGTGGAAAGACTAAAGTGGAAAGACTAAAGTGGACAGACTATAGTGGAAAGACTAAAGTGGACAGACTAAAGTGGAAAGCTTAAAGTGGAAAGACTAAGGTGGACAGACTATAGTGGAAAGACTATATTGGAAAGACTGTAGTGGACAGAATAAAGTGGAGACTATAGTGGAAAGACTAAAGTGGAAAGACTAAAGTGGACAGAGAATAGTGGAAAGACTAAAGTGGACAGACTATAGTGGAAAGACTAAAGTGGACAGACTAAAGTGGAAAGACTATAGTGGAAAGACTAAAGTGGACAGACTATAGTGGAAAGACTATAGTGGAAAGACTGTAGTGGACAGAATAAAGTGGAGAGTATAGTGGAAAGACTAAAGTGGAAAGAGAATATTGGAAAGACTAAAGTGGACAGACTATAGTGGAAAGACTACAGTGGAAAGACTGTAGTGGACAGAATAAAGTGGAGACTATAGTGGAAAGACTAAAGTAGACAGAGAATAGTGGAAAGGCTAAAGTGGAAAGACTGTAGTGGACAAAATAAAGTGGAGACTATAGTGGAAAGACTAAAGTGGAAAGACTAAAGTGGACAGACTATATTCGAAAGACTATAGTGGAGAGACTGTAGTGGACAGAATAAAGTGGAGACTATAGTGGAAAGGCTAAAGTGGACAGAGAATAGTGGAAAGACTAAAGTGGACAGACTATAGTGGAAAGACTATAGTGGAAAAACTGTAGTGGACAGAATAAAGAGGAGACTATAGTGGAAAGACTAAAGTGGACAGAGAATAGTGGAAAGACTAAAGTGGACAGACTATAGTGGAAAGACTATAGTGGAAAGACTGTAGTGGACAGAATAAAGTGGAGACTATAGTGGAAAGACTAAAGTGGACAGACTATAGTGGAAAGACTGAAGTGGACCGTCTAAAGTGGAAAAACTAAAGTGGAAAAACTAAAGTGGACAGACTATAGTGGAAAGAATATAGTGGAAAAACTGTAGTGGACAGAATAAAGTGAAGACTCTAGTGGAAAGACTAAAGTGGACAGAGAATAGTGGAAAGACTAAAGTGGACTGACTATAGTGGAAAGACTATAGTGGAAAAACTGTAGTGGACAGAATAAAGTGGAGAGTAAGACTAAAGTGGACAGAGTATAGTGGAAAGACTAAAGTGGACAGACTATAGTGGAAAGACTATAGTGGAAAGACTGTAGTGGACAAAATAAAGTGGAGACTATAGTGGAAAGACTAAAGTGGAAAGACTAAAGTGGACAGACTATATTGGAAAGACTATAGTGGAAAGAAGGTAGTGGACAGAAGAAAGTGGAAAGACTAAAGTGGAAAGACTAAAGTAGATAGACTATAGTGGAAAGACTAAAGTGGACAGACTAAAATGGAAAAACTAAAGTGGAAAGACTAAAGTGGACAGACTATAGTGGAAAGACTATAGTGGAAAGACTGTAGTGGACAGAATAAAGTGGAAAGACTAAAGTGGACAGACTATAGTGTAAAGACTAAAGTGGAAAAACTAAAGTGGAAAGACTAAAGTGGACAGACTATAGTGGAAAGACTATAGTGGAAAGACTGTAGTGGACAGAATAAAGTGGAGACTATAGTGGAAAGACTAAAGTGGACAGACTAAAATGGAAAGATTAAAGTGGAAAGACTAAAGTGGACAGACTATAGTGGAAAGACTATAGTGGAAAGACTGTAGTGGACAGAATAAAGTAGAGACTATAGTGGAAAAACTAAAGTGGAAAGACTAAAGTGGACAGAGAATGGTGGAAAGACTAAAGTGGACAGACTAAAGTGGAAAGACTAAAGTGGAAAAACTAAAGTGGACAGACTATAGTGGAAAGACTATAGTGGAAAGACTGTAGTGGACAGAATAAAGTGGAGAGTATAGTGGAAAGACTAAAGTGGACAGAAAATAGTGGAAAGACTAAAGTGGACAGACTATAGTGGAAAGACTATAGTCGAAAGACTGTAGTGGACAGAATAAAGTGGAGACTATAGTGGAAAGACTAAAGTGGAAAGACTAAAGTGGACAGAGAATAGTGGAAAGACCAAAGTGGAAAGACTGTAGTGGACAGAATAAAGTGGAGACTATAGTGGAAAGACTAAAGTGGAAAGACTAAAGTGGACAGACTATAGTGGAAAGACTGAAGTGGACAGACTAAAGTGGAAAAACTAAAGTGGAGAGACTAAAGTGGACAGACTATAGTGGAAAGACTATAATGGAAAGACTGTAGTGGACAGAATAAAGTGGAGACTATACTGGAAAGACTATAGTGGAAAGACTGTAGTGGGCAGAATAAAGTGGAAAGACTAAAGTGGACAGGCTATAGTGGAAAGACTGAAGTGGAAAGACTCAGTGGACAGACTAAAGTGTACAAACTGAAGTGGACAGAATAAAGTGGAAAGACTAAAGTGGAAAGACTAAAGTGGACAGACTATAGTGGAAAGACTATATTGGAAAGACTGTAGTGGACAGAATAAAGTGGAGACTATAGTGGAAAGACTAAAGTGGAAAGACTAAAGTGGACAGACTATAGTGGAAAAACTGTAGTGGACAGAATAAAGTGGAGACTGTAGTGGAAAGACTAAAGTGGACAGAGAATAGTGGAAAGACTAAAGTGGACAGAGAATAGTGGAAATACTAAAGTGGACAGACTATAGTGGAAAGACTAAAGTGGACAGACTAAAGTGGACAGACTATAGTGGAAAGACTATAGTGGAAAAACTGTAATGGACAGAATAAAGTGGAGACTATATTGGAAAGACTAAAGTGGACAGAGAATAGTGGAAAGACTAAAGTGGACAGACTATAGTGGAAAGACTATAGTGGAAAGACTGTAGTGGACAGAATAAAGTGGAGACTATAGTGGAAAGACCAAAGTGGACAGACTAAAGTGGAAAAACTAAAGTGAAAGACTAAAGTGGACAGACTATAGTGGAAAGACTATAGTGGAAAGACTGTAGTGGACAGAATAAAGTGGAGACTATAGTGGAAAGACTATAGTGGAAAGACTGTGGTGGGCAGAATAAAGTGAAAAGACTAAAGTGGACAGACTATAGTCGAAAGACTGAATCGGAAAGACTCAGTGGACAGACTAAGGTGTACACACTGAAGTGGACAGAATAAAGTGGAAAGACTAAAGTGGACAGACTATAGTGGAAAGACTAAAGTGGACAGACTAAAGTGGAAAGATTAAAGTGGAAAGACTAAAGTGGACAGACTATAGTGGAAAGACTATATTGGAAAGACTGTAGTGGACAGAATAAAGTGGAGACTATAGTGGAAAGACTAAAGTGGAAAGACTAAAGTGGACAGAGAATAGTGGAAAGACTAAAGTGGACAGACTATAGTGGAAAGACTAAAGTGGACAGACTAAAGTGGAAAGACTATAGTGGAAAGACTAAAGTGGACAAACTATAGTGGAAAGACTATAGTGGAAAGACTGTAGTGGACAGAATAAAGTGGAGAGTATAGTGGTAAGACTGAAGTGGAAAGAGAATGGTGGAAAGATTAAAGTGGACAGACTATAGTGGAAAGACTATAGTGGAAAGACTGTAGTGGACAGAATAAAGTGGAGACTATAGTGGAAAGACATAAGTAGACAGAGAATAGTGGCAAGACTAAAGTGGAAAGACTGTAGTGGACAAAATAAAGTGGAGACTATAGTGGAAAGACTAAAGTGGAAAGACTAAAGTGGACAGACTATATTGGAAAGACTATAGTGGAAAGAAGGTAGTGGACAGAATAAAGTGGAGACTATAGTGGAAAGACTAAAGTGGACAGAGAATAGTGGAAAGACTAAAGTGGACAGACTATAGTGGAAAGACTATAGTGGAAAGACTGTACTGGACAGAATAAAGTGGAGACAATAGTGGAAAGACTAAAGTGGACAGAGAATGGTGGAAAGACTAAAGTGGACAGACTATAGTGGAAAGACTAAAGTGGAAAGACTAAAGTGGATAGACTATAGTGGAAAGAATAAGTGGACAGACTAAAGTGGAAAAACTAAAGACTAAAGTGGACAGACTATAGTGGAAAGACTATAGTGGAAAGACTGTATTGGACAGAATAAAGTGGAGACTATAGTGGACAGAATAAAGTGGAAAGACTAAAGTGGAAAGACTAAAGTGGATAGACTATAGTGGAAAGTCTATAGTGGAAAGACTTTAGTGGACAGAATAAAGTGGAGACTATAGTGGAAAGACTAAAGTGGACAGCGAATAGTGGAAAGACTAAAGTGGACAGATTATAGTGGAAAGACTAAAGTGGAAAAACTAAAGGGGAAAGACTAAAGTGGACAGACTATAGTGGAAAGACTATAGTGGAAAGACTGTAGTGGACAGAATAAAGTGGAGACTATAGTGGAAAGACTAAAGTGGACACAGAATAGTGGAAAGACTAAAGTGGACAGACTCTAGTGGAAAGACTGTAGTGGACAGAGAATAGTGGAAACACTAAAGTGGAAAGACTATAGTGGAAAGACTATAGTGGAAAAACTGTAGTGGACAGAGAATAGTGGAAAGACTAAAGTGGAAAGACTATAGTGGAAAGACTATAGTGGAAAGACTGTAGTGGACAGAATAAAGTGGAGACGATAGTGGAAAGACTAAAGTGGACAGAGAATAGTGGAAAGACTAAAGTGGACAGAGAATTGTGGAAAGACTAAAGTGGACAGACTAAAGTGGAAAGACTAAAGTGGAAAGACTAAAGTGGACAGACTATAGTGGAAAGACTATAGTGGAAAGACTGTAGTGGACGGAATAAAGTGGAGACTATAGTGGAAAGACTAAAGTGGAAAGACTAAAGTGGACAGAGAATAGTGGAAAGACCAAAGTGGAAAGACTGTAGTGGACAGAATAAAGTGGAAACTATAGCGGAAAGACTAAAGTGGAAAGACTAAAGTGGACAGACTATAGTGGAAAGACTATAGTGGAAAAACTGTAGTGGACAGAATAAAGTAGAGACTATAGTGGAAAGACTAAAGTGGACAGAGAATAGTGGAAAGACTAAAGTGGACAGACTGTAGTGGAAAGACTATTGTGGAAAGACTATAGTGGACAGAATAGAGTGGAGACTATAGTGGAAAGACTAAAGTGGACAGACTATAGTGGAAAGACTGAAGTGGACAGACTAAAGTGGAAAAACTAAAGTGGAAAGACTAAAGTGGACAGACTATAGTGGAAAGACTATAGTGGAAAGACTGTAGTGGACAGAATAAAGTGGAGACTATAGTGGAAAGACTATAGTGGAAAGACTTTAGTGGGCAGAATAAAGTGGAAAGACTAACGTGGACAGACTATAGTGGAAAGACTGAAGTGGAAAGACTCAGTGGACAGACTAAAGTGTACACACTGAAGTGGACAGAATAAAGTGGAAAGACTAAAGTGGAAAGACTAAAGTGGACAGACTATAGTGGAAAGACTAAAGTGGACAGACTAAAGTAGAAAGCTTAAAGTGGAAAGACTAAAGTGGACAGACTATAGTGGAAAGACTATAGTGGAAAGACTGTAGTGGACAGAATAAAGTGGAGACTATAGTGGAAAGACTAAAGTGGAAAGACTAAAGTGGACAGAGAATAGTGGAAAGACTAAAGTGGACAGACTATAGTGGAAAGACTAAAGTGGACAGACTAAAGTGGAAAGACTATAGTGGAAAGACTAAAGTGGACAGACTATAGTGGAAAGACTGTAGTGGACAGAATAAAGTGGAGAGTAATGTGGAAAGACTAAAGAGGAAAGAGAATAGTGGAAAGACTAAAGTGGACAGGCTATAGTGGAAAGACTACAGTGGAAAGACTGTAGTGGACAGAATAAAGTGGAGACTATAGTGGAAAGACTAAAGTAGACAGAGAATAGTGGAAAGGCTAAAGTGGAAAGACTGTAGTGGACAAAATAAAGTGGAGACTATTGTGGAAAGACTAAAGCGGAAAGACTAAAGTGGACAGACTATATTGGAAAGACTATAGTGGAAAGACTGTAGTGGACAGAATAAAGTGGAGACTATAGTGGAAAGGCTAAAGTGGACAGAGAATAGTGGAAAGACTAAAGTGGACAGACTATAGTGGAAAGACTATAGTGGAAAAACTGTAGTGGACAGAATAAAGTGGAGACTATAGTGGAAAGACTAAAGTGGACAGAGAATAGTGGAAAGACTAAAGTGGACAGACTATAGTGGAAAGACTATAGTGGAAAGGCTGTAGTGGACAGAATAAACTGGAGACTATAGTGGAAAGACTAAAGTGGACAGACTATAGTGGAAAGACTGAAGTGGACAGACTAAAGTGGAAAAACTAAAGTGGAAAGACTAAAGTGGACAGACTATAGTGGAAAGACTATAGTGGAAAGACTGTAGTGGACAGAATAAAGTGGAGACTATAGTGGAAAGACTATAGTGGAAAGACTGTAGTGGGCAGAATAGAGTGAAATGACTTAAAGTGGACAGACTATAGTGGAAAGACTGAATCGGAAAGACTCAGTGGACAGACTAAAGTGTACACACTGAAGTGGACAGAATAAAGTGGAAAGACTAAAGTGGAAAGACTAAAGTGGACAGACTATAGTGGAAAGACTAAAGTGGACAGACTAAAGTGGACAGACTATAGTGGAAAGACTATAGTGGAAAGACTATAGTGGAAAGACTGTAGTGGACAGAATAAAGTGGAGACTATAGTGGAAAGACTAAAGTGGAAAGACTAAAGTGGACAGAGAATAGTGGAAAGACTAAAGTGGACAGACTATAGTGGAAAGACTATAGTGGAAAGACTGTAGTGGACAGAATAAAGTGGAGAGCATAGTGGAAAGACTAAAGTGGACAGAGAATAGTGGAAAGACTAAAGTGGACAGACTATAGTGGAAAGACTATAGTGGAGAGACTAAAGTGGAAAGACTAAAGTGGAAAGACTAAAGTGGACAGACTATAGTGGAAAGACTATAGTGGAAAGACTGTAGTGGACAGAATAAAGTGGAAAGACTAAAATGGAAAGACTGTAGTGGACAGAATAAAATGGATAGATTAAAGCGGAAAGACAAAAGTGGAAAGACTAAAGTGGACAGACTATAATGGAAAGACTAAAGTGGACAGACTAAAGTGAACAGACTAAAGTGAAAAGACTAAAGTGGACAGACTAAAGTGGACAGACTATAATGGAAAGACTAAAGTGGGCAGACTAAAGTGGACTGACTAAAGTGAAAAGACTAAAGTGGACAGACTAAAGTGGAAAAACTAAAGTGGAAAGACTAAAGTGGACAGACTATAGTGGAAAGACTATAGTGGAAAGACTGTAGTGGACAGAATGAAGTGGAGACTATAGTGGAAAGACTAAAGTGGACAGACTAAAGTGGACAGACTGTAGTGGAAAGACTATAGTGGAAAGACTGTAGTGGACAGAATAAAGTGGAGACTATAGTGGAAAGACTATAGTGGACAGAGAATAGTGGAAAGACTAAAGTGGACAGTCTATAGTGGAAAGACTAAGGTGGACAGACTAAAGTGGAAAGACTAAAGTGGAAAGACTAAAGTGGACAGACTATAGTGGAAAGACTATAGTGGAAAGACTGTAGTGGACAGAATAAAGTGGAGACTATAGTGGAAAGACTAAAGTGGAAAGACTAAAGTGGAAAGACTAAAGTGGAAAGACTATAGTGGAAAGAATAAAGTGGACAGACTATATTGGAAAGACTAAAGTGGACGTACTAAAGTGGAAAGACTAAAGTGGAAAGACTAAAGTAGAAAGACTAAAGTGGACAGAAGATAGTGTAAATGACTAAAGTTTACAGACTATAGTGGAAAGACTGAAGTGGACAGACTAAAGTGGAAAAACTAAAGTGGAAAGACTAAAGTGGACAGACTATAGTGGTAAAACTATAGTGGAAAGACTGTAGTGGACAGAATAAAGTGGAGACTATAGTGGAAAGACTAAAGTGGACAGAGAATAGTCTAAAGACTAAAGTGGACAGTCTATAGTGGAAAGACTAAAGTGGACAGACTGAAGTGGAAAGACTAAAGTGGAAAGACTAAAGTGGACAGACTATAGTGTTAAGAATAGTGGAAAGACTGTAGTGGACAGAATAAAGTGGAGACTATAGTGGAAAGACTAAAGTGGGAAGACTAAAGTGGAAAGACTAAAGTGGACAGACTATAGTGGAAAGACTAAAGTGGACAGACTATAGTGGAATGACTAAAGTGGACAGAAGATAGTGGAAATGACTAAAGTGGAAAGACTAAAGTGGACAGACTAAAGTGGACAGACTAAAGTGGAAAGACTAAAGTGGACAGACTAAAGCGGAAAGACTAAAGTGGAAAGACCAAAGTGGACAGACTATAGTGGAAAGACTAAAGTGGACAGAGTAAAGTGGAAAGACTAAAGTGGAAAGACTAAAGTGGACAGACTATAGTGGAAAGACTATAGTGGAAAGACTGTAGTGGACAGAATAAAGTGGAGAGTATAGTGGAAAGACTAAAGTGGACAGAGAATAGTGGAAAGACTAAAGTGGACAGACTATAGTGGAAAGACTATAGTGGAGAGACTGTAGTGGACAGAATAAAGTGGAGACTATAGTGGAAAGACTAAAGTGGAAAGACTAAAGTGGAAAGACTAAAGTGGACAGACTATAGTGGAAAGACTAAAGTGGACAGACTATAGTGGAAGGACTAAAGTGGACAGAAGATAGTGGAAATGACTAAAGTAGAAAGACTAAAGTGGACAGACTAAAGTGGACAGACTAAAGTGGAAAGACTAAAGTGGACAAACTAAAGCGGAAAGACTAAAGTGGAAAGACCAAAGTGGACAGACTATAGTGGAAAGATTAAAGTGGAGAGACTAAAGTGGAAAGACTAAAGTGGAAAGACTTAAGTGGACAGACTATAGTGGAAAGACTATAGTGGAAAGACTGTAGTGGAAAGACTGTAGTGGACAGAATAAAGTGGAGAGTATAGTGGAAAGACTAAAGTGGAGAGAGAATAGTGGAAAGACTAAAGTGGACAGACTATAGTGGAAAGACTATAGTGGAGAGACTGTAGTGGACAGAATAAAGTGGAGACTATAGTGGAAAGACTAAAGTGGAAAGACTAAAGTGGAAAGACTAAAGTGAAAAGACTAAAGTGGACAGACTAAAGTGGACAGACTATAATGGAAAGACTAAAGTGGACAGACTAAAGTGGACAGACTAAAGTGAAAAGACTAAAGTGGACAGACTAAAGTGGAAAAACTAAAGTGGAAAGACTAAAGTGGACAGACTATAGTGGAAAGACTATAGTGGAAAGACTAAAGTGGACAGAGAGTAGTCTAAAGACTAAAGTGGACAGTCTATAGTGGAAAGACTAAAGTGGACAGACTGAAGTGGAAAGACTAAAGTGGAAAGACTAAAGTGGACAGACTATAGTGGAAAGACTATAGTGGAAAGACTGTAGTAGACAGAATAAAGTGGAGAGTATAGTGGAAAGACTAAAGTGGACAGAGAATAGTGGAAAGACTAAAGTGGACAGACTATAGTGGAAAGACTATAGTGGAAAGACTGTAGTGGACCGAATAAAGTGGAGACTATAGTGGAAAGACTAAAGTGGAAAGAGTAAAGTGGACAGACTATAGTGGAAAGACTGAAGTGGACAGACTAAAGTGGAAAAACTAAAGTGGAAAGACTAAAGTGGACAGACTATAGAAAGACTATAGTGGAAAGACTATAGTGGACAGAATAAAGTGGAGACTATAGTGGAAAGACTAAAGTGGACAGACTAAAGTGGATAGACTCTAGTGGAAAGACTAAGTGGACAGACTAAAGCGGAAAGACTAAAGTGGAAAGAATAAAGTGGACAGACTATAGTGGAAAGACTAAAGTGGACAGACTAAAGTGGAAAGACTAAAGTGGAAAGACTAAAGTGGACAGACTATAGTGGAAAGACTATAGTGGAAAGAGTAAGTGGACAGACTAAAGCGGAAAGACTAAAGTGGAAAGACTAAAGTGGACAGACTATAGTGGAAAGACTAAAGTGGAAAGACTAAAGCGGACAGACTATAGTGGAAAGACTATAGTGGAAAGACTGTAGTGGACAGAATAAAGTGGAGACTATAGTGGAAAGACTAAAGTGGACAGAGAATAGTGGAAAGACTAAAGTGGACAGTCAATAGTGGAAAGACTAAAGTGGACAGACTAAAGTGGAAAGACTAAAGTGGAAAGACTAAAGTGGACAGACTATAGTGGAAAGACTATAGTGGAAAGACTGTAGTGGACAGAATAAAGTGGAGACTATAGTCCACTTTAGTCATTTCCACTATCTTCTGTCAACTTTAGTCATTCCACTATAGTCTGTCCACTTTAGTCTTTCCACTATAGTCTGTCCACTTTAGTCTTTCCACTTTAGTCTTCCCACTTTAGTCTTTCCACTATAGTCTCCACTTTATTCTGTCCACTACAGTCTTTCCACTATTCTTTCCACTATTGTCTGTCCACTTTAGTCTTTCCACTTTAGTCTTTCCACTTCAGTCTGTCCACTTTAGTCTTTCCACTATAGACTGTCCACTTTAGTCTTTAGACTATTCTCTGTCCACTTTAGTCTTTCCACTATAGTCTCCACTTTATTCTGTCCACTACAGTCTTTCCACTATAGTTTTACCACTACAGTCTGTCCACTTTAGTCTTTCCACTTTAGTTTTTCCACTTTAGTCTGTCCACTTCAGTCTTTCCACTATAGTCTGTAAACTTTAGTCATTTACACTATCTTCTGTCCACTTTAGTCTTTCCACTTTAGTCTTTCCACTTTAGTCTTTCCACTTTAGTCCGTCCACTTTAGTCTTTCCAATATAGTCTGTCCACTTTATTCTTTCCACTATAGTCTGTCCACTTTAGTCTTTCCACTTTAGTCTTTCCACTTTAGTCTTTCCACTATAGTCTCCACTTTATTCTGTCCACTTTCTGTCCACTACAGTCTTTCCACTATAGTCTTTCCACTATAGTCTGTCCACTTTAGTCTTTCCACTTTAGTCTTTCCACTTTAGTCTGTCCACCTTAGTCTTTCCACTATAGACTGTCCACTTTAGTCTTTCCACTATTCTCTGTCCACTTTAGTCTTTCCACTATAGTCTCCACTTTATTCTGTCCACTACAGTCTTTCCACTATAGTCTTTCCACTACAGTCTGTCCACTTTAGTCTGTCCACTTTAGTCTTTCCACTATAGTCTCCACTTCATTCTCTCCACTACCGTCTTTCCACTATAGTCTTTCCACTATAGTCTGTCCACTTTAGTCTTTCCACTTTAGTTTTTCCACTTTAGTCTGTCCACTTTAGTCTTTTCACTTTAGTCAGTCCACTTTAGTCTGTCCACTTTAGTCTTTCCATTATAGTCTGTCCACTTTAGTCTGTCCACTTTAGTCTTTTCACTTTAGTCTGTCCACTTTAGTCTGTCTACTTTAGTCTTTCCATTATAGTCTGTCCACTTTAGTCTTTCCACTTTTGTCTTTCCGCTTTAATCTATCCATTTTATTCTGTCCACTACAGTCTTTCCATTTTAGTCTTTCCACTTTATTCTGTCCACTACAGTCTTTCCACTATAGTCTTTCCACTATAGTCTGTCCACTTTAGTCTTTCCACTTTAGTCTTTCCACTTTAGTCTCTCCACTATAGTCTTTCCACTATAGTCTTCCACTTTAGTCTTTCCACTATTCTCTGTCCACTTTAGTCTTTCCACTATGCTCTCCACTTTATTCTGTCCACTACAGTCTTTCCACTATAGTCTTTCCACTATAGTCTGTCCACTTTAGTCTTTCCACTATTCTCTGTCCACTTTAGTCTTTCCACTTTCGTCTTTCCACTATAGTCTCCACTTTATTCTGTCCACTACAGTCTCTCCACTATAGTCTTTCCACTATAGTCTGTCCACTTAGTCTTTCCACTATTCTCTGTCCACTTTAGTCTTTCCACTATACTCTCCACTTTATTCTGTCCACTACAGTCTTTCCACTATAGTCTTTCCACTATAGTCTGTCCACTTAAGTCTTTCCACTTTAGTCTTTCCACTTTAGTCTCTCCACTTTAGTCTTTCCACTATAGTCTGTCCACTTTAGTCTTTCCACTTTAGTCTTTCCGCTTTAGTTTGTCCACTTTAGTCTTTCCAATTTAGTCTGTCCACTTTAGTCTGTCCACTTTAGTCTTTCTACTTTAGTCATTTCCACTATCTTCTGTCCACTTTAGTCATTCCACTATAGTCTGTCCACTTTAGTCTTTCACTATAGTCTGTCCACTTTAGTCTTTCCACTTTAGTCTTTCCACTTTAGTCTTTCCACTGTAGTCTCCACTTTATTCTGTCCACTACAGTCTTTCCACTATTCTTTCCACTATAGTCTGTCCACTTTAGTCTTTCCACTTTAGTCTTTCCACTTCAGTCTTTCCACTTTAGTCTTTCCACTATAGACTGTCCACTTTAGTCTTTAGACTATTCTCTGTCCACTTTAGTCTTTCCACTATAGTCTCCACTTTATTCTGTCCACTACAGTTTTTCCACTATAGTCTTTCCACTATAGTCTGTCCACTTTAGTCTTTCCACTTTAGTCTTTCCACTTTAGTCTATCCACTTTAGTCTTTCCACTATAGTCTGTCCACTTTAGTCTTTCCACTTTAGTCTTTCCGCTTTAGTCTGTCCACTTAGTTTTTCCACTATATTCTTTCCACTATAGTCTGTCCACTTTAGTCTTTCCACTTTAGTCTTTCCACTTTATTCTGTCCACTTTAGTCTTTCCATTATAGTCTGTCCGCTTTAGTCTTTCCACTTTTGTCTTTCCACTATAGTCTCCACTTTATTCTGTCCACTACAGTCTTTCCACTATAGTCTTTCCACTATAGTCTGTCCACTCTCTCTAGTGGAAAGACTGAAGCGGAAAGACTAAAGTGGACAGAGAGTAGTGGAAAGACTAAAATGGACAGACTATAGTGGAAAGACTAAAGTGGACAGACTATAGTGGAAAGACTATAGTGGAAAGACTGTAGTGGACAGAATAAAGTGGAGACTATAGTGGAAAGACTAAAGTGGAAAGACTAAAGTGGAAAGACTAAAGTGGACAGACTATAGTGGAAAGACTAAAGTGGACAGACTAAAGTGGAAAGATTAAAGTGGAAAGACTAAAGTGGACAGACTATAGTGTAAAGACTATAGTGGAAAGACTGTAGTGGACAGAATAAAGTGGAGACTATAGTGGAAAGACTAAAGTGGAAAGACTAAAGTGGAAAGACTAGTCTGTCCACTTTAGTCTTTCCACTTTAGTCTGTCAAATTTAGTCTTTCCACTATAGTCTGTCCATTTTAGTCTTTCCACTACTCTCTGTCCACTTTAGTCTTTCCGCTTCAGTCTTTCCACTAGAGAGAGTGGACAGACTATAGTGGAAAGACTATAGTGGAAAGACTGTAGTGGACAGAATAAAGTGGAGACTATAGTGGAAAGACAAAAGTGGAAAGACTAAAGTGGACAGACTATAATGGAAAGACTAAAGTGGACAGAATAAAGTGGAAAGACTAAAGTGGACAGACTATAGTGGAAAGAATAGTGGAAAGACTGTAGTGGACAGAATAAAGTGGAAAGACTAAAGTGGAAAGACTAAAGTGGACAGACTATAGTGGAAAGAATATAGTGGAAAAACTAAGTGGACAGACTAAAGCGGAAAGACTAAAGTGGAAAGACTAAAGTGGACAGACTATAGTGGAAAGACTAAAGTGGATAGACTAAAGTGGAAAGACTAAAGTGGAAAGACTAAAGTGGACAGACTATAGTGGAAAGACTATAGTGGAAAAACTGTAGTGGACAGAATAAAGTGGAGACTATAGTGGAAAGACTAAAGTGGACAGAGAATAGTCTAAAGACTAAAGTGGACAGTCTATAGTGGAAAGACTAAAGTGGACAGACTGAAGTGGAAAGACTAAAGTGGAAAGACTAAAGTGGACAGACTATAGTGGAAAGAATAGTGGAAAGACTGTAGTGGACAGAATAAAGTGGAGACTATAGTGGAAAGACTAAAGTGGAAAGACTAAAGTGGAAAGACTAAAGTGGACAGACTATAGTGGAAAGACTAAAGTGGACAGACTATAGTGGAATGACTAAAGTGGACAGAAGATAATGGAAATGACTAAAGTAGAAAGACTAAAGTGGACAGACTAAAGTGGACAGACTAAACTGGAAAGACTAAAGTGGACAAACTAAAGCGGAAAGACTAAAGTGGAAAGACTAAAGTGGACAGACGATAGTTGAAAGACTAAAGTGGAGAGACTAAAGTGGAAAGACTAAAGTGGAAAGACTTAAGTGGACAGACTATAGTGGAAAGACTATAGTGGAAAGACTAAAGTGGACAGACTATAGTGGAAAGACTATAGTGGAAAGACTGTAGTGGACAGAATAAAGTGGAGAGCATAGTGGAAAGACTAAAGTGGACAGAGAATAGTGGAAAGACTAAAGTGGGAGACTATAGTGGAAAGACTATAGTGGAAAGACTAAAGTGGATAGACTAAAGTGGAAAGACTAAAGTGGAAAGACTAAAGTGGACAGACTATAGTGGAAAGACTATAGTGGAAAAACTGTAGTGGACAGAATAAAGTGGAGACTATAGTGGAAAGACTAAAGTGGACAGAGAATAGTCTAAAGACTAAAGTGGACAGTCTATAGTGGAAAGACTATAGTGGAAAGACTAAAGTGGACAGACTATAGTGGAAAGACTATAGTGGAAAGACTGGAGAAGTGGAGAGCATAGTGGAAAGACTAAAGTGGACAGAGAATAGTGGAAAGACTAAAGTGGACAGACTATAGTGGAAAGACTATAGTGGAGAGACTGTAGTGGACAGAATAAAGTGGAGACTATAGTGGAAAGACGAAAGTGGAAAGACTAAAGTGGACAGAGAATAGTGGAAAGACTAAAGTGGACAGACTATAGTGGAAAGACTATAGTGGAAAGACTGTAGTGGAAAGAATAAAGTGGAGAGCATAGTGGAAAGACTAAAGTGGACAGAGAATAGTGGAAAGACTAAAGTGGAAGACTATAGTGGAAAGACTATAGTGGAAAGACTAAAGTGGATAGACTAAAGTGGAAAGACTAAAGTGGAAAGACTAAAGTGGACAGACTATAGTGGAAAGACTATAGTGGAAAAACTGTAGTGGACAGAATAAAGTGGAGACTATAGTGGAAAGACTAAAGTGGACAGAGAATAGTCTAAAGACTAAAGTGGACAGTCTATAGTGGAAAGACTAAAGTGGACAGACTGAAGTGGAAAGACTAAAGTGGAAAGACTAAAGTGGACAGACTATAGTGGAAAGAATAGTGGAAAGACTGTAGTGGACAGAATAAAGTGGAGACTATAGTGGAAAGACTAAAGTGGAAAGACTAAAGTGGAAAGACTAAAGTGGACAGACTATAGTGGAAAGACTAAAGTGGACAGACTATAGTGGAATGACTAAAGTGGACAGAAGATAGTGGAAATGACTAAAGTAGAAAGACTAAAGTGGACAGACTAAAGTGGACAGACTAAATTGGAAAGACTAAAGTGGACAAACTAAAGCGGAAAGACTAAAGTGGAAAGACTAAAGTGGACAGACTATAGTGGAAAGACTAAAGTGGAGAGACTAAAGTGGAAAGACTAAAGTGGAAAGACTTAAGTGGACAGACTATAGTGGAAAGACTATAGTGGAAAGACTGTAGTGGACAGAATAAAGTGGAGAGTATAGTGGAAAGACTAAAGTGGACAGAGAATAGTGGAAAGACTAAAGTGGACAGACTATAGTGGAAAGACTATAGTGGAGAGACTGTAGTGGACAGAATAAAGTGGAGACTATAGTGGAAAGACGAAAGTGGAAAGACTAAAGTGGACAGAGAATAGTGGAAAGACTAAAGTGGACAGACTATAGTGGAAAGACTATAGTGGAAAGACTGTAGTGGACAGAATAAAGTGGAGAGCATAGTGGAAAGACTAAAGTGGACAGAGAATAGTGGAAAGACTAAAGTGGAAGACTATAGAGGAAAGACTATAGTGGAGAGACTAAAGTGGAAAGACTAAAGTGGAAAGACTAAAGTGGACAGACTATAGTGGAAAGACTATAGTGAAAAGACTGTAGTGGACAGAATAAAGTGGAAAGACTAAAATGGAAAGACTGTAGTGGACAGAATAAAATGGATAGATTAAAGCGGAAAGACAAAAGTGGAAAGACTAAAGTGGACAGACTATAATGGAAAGACTAAAGTGGACCGACTAAAGTGGACAGACTAAAGTGAAAAGACTAAAGTGGACAGACTAAAGTGGACAGACTATAATGGAAAGACTAAAGTGGACAGACTAAAGTGGACTGACTAAAGTGAAAAGACTAAAGTGGACAGACTAAAGTGGAAAAACTAAAGTGGAAAGACTAAAGTGGACAGACTATAGTGGAAAGACTATAGTGGAAAGACTGTAGTGGAGAAAATGAAGTGGAGACTATAGTGGAAAGACTAAAGTGGACAGACTAAAGTGGACAGACTGTAGTGGAAAGACTATAGTGGAAAGACTGTAGTGGACAGAATAAAGTGGAGACTATAGTGGAAAGACTAAAGTGGACAGAGAATAGTGGAAAGACTAAAGTGGACAGTCTATAGTGGAAAGACTAAGGTGGACAGACTAAAGTGGAAAGACTAAAGTGGAAAGACTAAAGTGGACAGACTATAGTGGAAAGACTATAGTGGAAAGACTGTAGTGGACAGAATAAAGTGGAGACTATAGTGGAAAGACTAAAGTGGAAAGACTAAAGTGGAAAGACTAAAGTGGACAGACTATAGTGGAAAGAATAAAGTGGACAGACTATATTGGAAAGACTAAAGTGGACGGACTAAAGTGGAAAGACTAAAGTGGAAAGACTAAAGTGGAAAGACTAAAGTGGACAGAAGATAGTGTAAATGACTAAAGTTTACAGACTATAGTGGAAAGACTGAAGTGGACAGACTAAAGTGGAAAAACTAAAGTGGAAAGACTAAAGTGGACAGACTATAGTGGACAGACTATAGTGGAAAGACTGTAGTGGACAGAATAAAGTGGAGACTATAGTGGAAAGACTAAAGTGGACAGAGAATAGTCTAAAGACTAAAGTGGACAGTCTATAGTGGAAAGACTAAAGTGGACAGACTTAAGTGGAAAGACTAAAGTGGAAAGACTAAAGTGGACAGACTATAGTGGAAAGAATAGTGGAAAGACTGTAGTGGACAGAATAAAGTGGAGACTATAGTGGAAAGACTAAAGTGGGAAGACTAAAGTGGAAAGACTAAAGTGGACAGACTATAGTGGAAAGACTAAAGTGGACAGACTATAGTGGAATGACTAAAGTTGACAGAAGATAGTGGAAATGACTAAAGTGGAAAGACTAAAGTGGACAGACTAAAGTGGACAGACTAAAGTGGAAAGACTAAAGTGGACAGACTAAAGCGGAAACTAAAGTGGAAAGACCAAAGTGGACAGACTATAGTGGAAAGACTAAAGTGGACAGAGTAAAGTGGAAAGACTAAAGTGGAAAGACTAAAGTGGACAGACTATAGTGGAAAGACTATAGTGGAAAGACTGTAGTGGACAGAATAAAGTGGAGAGTATAGTGGAAAGACTAAAGTGGACAGAGAATAGTGGAAAGACTAAAGTGGACAGACTATAGTGGAAAGACTATAGTGGAGAGACTGTAGTGGACAGAATAAAGTGGAGACTATAGTGGAAAGACTAAAGTGGAAAGACTAAAGTGGAAAGACTAAAGTGGACAGACTATAGTGGAAAGACTAAAGTGGACCGACTATAGTGGAATGACTAAAGTGGACAGAAGATAGTGGAAATGACTAAAGTAGAAAGACTAAAGTGGACAGACTAAAGTGGACAGACTAAATTGGAAAGACTAAAGTGGACAAACTAAAGCGGAAAGACTAAAGTGGAAAGACTAAAGTGGACAGACTATAGTGGAAAGACTAAAGTGGAGAGACTAAAGTGGAAAGACTAAAGTGGAAAGACTTAAGTGGACAGACTATAGTGGAAAGACTATAGTGGAAAGACTGTAGTGGACAGAATAAAGTGGAGAGTATAGTGGAAAGACTAAAGTGGACAGAGAATAGTGGAAAGACTAAAGTGGACAGACTATAGTGGAAAGACTATAGTGGAGAGACTGTAGTGGACAGAATAAAGTGGAGACTATAGTGGAAAGACGAAAGTGGAAAGACTAAAGTGGACAGAGAATAGTGGAAAGACTAAAGTGGACAGACTAAAGTGGAAAGACTATAGTGGAAAGACTGTAGTGGACAGAATAAAGTGGAGAGCATAGTGGAAAGACTAAAGTGGACAGAGAATAGTGGAAAGACTAAAGTGGAAGACTATAGTGGAAAGACTATAGTGGAGAGACTAAAGTGGAAAGACTAAAGTGGAAAGACTAAAGTGGACAGACTATAGTGGAAAGACTATAGTGAAAAGACTGTAGTGGACAGAATAAAGTGGAAAGACTAAAATGGAAAGACTGTAGTGGACAGAATAAAATGGATAGATTAAAGCGGAAAGACAAAAGTGGAAAGACTAAAGTGGACAGACTATAATGGAAAGACTAAAGTGGACAGACTAAAGTGGACAGACTAAAGTGAAAAGACTAAAGTGGACAGACTAAAGTGGACGGACTATAATGGAAAGACTAAAGTGGACAGACTAAAGTGGACTGACTAAAGTGAAAAGACTAAAGTGGACAGACTAAAGTGGAAAAACTAAAGTGGAAAGACTAAAGTGGACAGACTATAGTGGAAAGACTATAGTGGAAAGACTGTAGTGGAGAAAATGAAGTGGAGACTATAGTGGAAAGACTAAAGTGGACAGACTAAAGTGGACAGACTGTAGTGGAAAGACTATAGTGGAAAGACTGTAGTGGACAGAATAAAGTGGAGACTATAGTGGAAAGACTAAAGTGGACAGAGAATAGTGGAAAGACTAAAGTTGACAGTCTATAGTGGAAAGACTAAGGTGGACAGACTAAAGTGGAAAGACTAAAGTGGAAAGACTAAAGTGGACAGACTATAGTGGAAAGACTATAGTGGAAAGACTGTAGTGGACAGAATAAAGTGGAGACTATAGTGGAAAGACTAAAGTGGAAAGACTAAAGTGGAAAGACTAAAGTGGACAGACTATAGTGGAAAGAATAAAGTGGACAGACTATATTGGAAAGACTAAAGTGGACGGACTAAAGTGGAAAGACTAAAGTGGAAAGACTAAAGTGGAAAGACTAAAGTGGACAGAAGATAGTGTAAATGACTAAAGTTTACAGACTATAGTGGAAAGACTGAAGTGGACAGACTAAAGTGGAAAAACTAAAGTGGAAAGACTAAAGTGGACAGACTATAGTGGTAAAACTATAGTGGAAAGACTGTAGTGGACAGAATAAAGTGGAGACTATAGTGGAAAGACTAAAGTGGACAGAGAATAGTCTAAAGACTAAAGTGGACAGTCTATAGTGGAAAGACTAAAGTGGACAGACTGAAGTGGAAAGACTAAAGTGGAAAGACTAAAGTGGACAGACTATAGTGGAAAGAATAGTGGAAAGACTGTAGTGGACAGAATAAAGTGGAGACTAGAGTGGAAAGACTAAAGTGGGAAGACTAAAGTGGAAAGACTAAAGTGGACAGACTATAGTGGAAAGACTAAAGTGGACAGACTATAGTGGAATGACTAAAGTTGACAGAAGATAGTGGAAATGACTAAAGTGGAAAGACTAAAGTGGACAGACTAAAGTGGACAGACTAAAGTGGAAAGACTAAAGTGGACAGACTAAAGCGGAAAGACTAAAGTGGAAAGACCAAAGTGGACAGACTATAGTGGAAAGACTAAAGTGGACAGAGTAATGTGGAAAGACTAAAGTGGAAAGACTAAAGTGGACAGACTATAGTGGAAAGACTATAGTGGAAAGACTGTAGTGGACAGAATAAAGTGGAGAGTATAGTGGAAAGACTAAAGTGGACAGAGAATAGTGGAAAGACTAAAGTGGACAGACTATAGTGGAAAGACTATAGTGGAGAGACTGTAGTGGACAGAATAAAGTGGAGACTATAGTGGAAAGACTAAAGTGGAAAGACTAAAGTGGAAAGACTAAAGTGGACAGACTATAGTGGAAAGACTAAAGTGGACCGACTATAGTGGAATGACTAAAGTGGACAGAAGATAGTGGAAATGACCAAAGTAGAAAGACTAAAGTGGACAGACTAAAGTGGACAGACTAAAGTGGAAAGACTAAAGTGGACAAACTAAAGCGGAAAGACTAAAGTGGAAAGACCAAAGTGGACAGACTATAGTGGAAAGATTAAAGTGGAGAGACTAAAGTGGAAAGACTAAAGTGGAAAGACTTAAGTGGACAGACTATAGTGGAAAGACTATAGTGGAAAGACTGTAGTGGACAGAATAAAGTGGAGAGGATAGTGGAAAGACTAAAGTGGAGAGAGAATAGTGGAAAGACTAAAGTGGACAGACTATAGTGGAAAGACTATAGTGGAGAGACTGTAGTGGACAGAATAAAGTGGAGACTATAGTGGAAAGACTAAAGTGGAAAGACTAAAGTGGAAAGATTAAAGTGAAAAGACTAAAGTGGACAGACTAAAGTGGACAGACTATAATGGAAAGACTAAAGTGGACAGACTAAAGTGGACAGACTAAAGTGAAAAGACTAAAGTGGACAGACTAAAGTGGAAACACTAAAGTGGAAAGACTAAAGTGGACAGACTATAGTGGAAAGACTATAGTGGAAAGACTGTAGTGGACAGAATGAAGTGGAGACTATAGTGGAAAGACTAAAGTGGACAGACTAAAGTGGACAGACTGTAGTGGAAAGACTATAGTGGAAAGACTTTAGTGGACAGAATAAAGTGGAGAGCATAGTGGAAAGACTAAAGTGGACAGAGAATAGTGGAAAGACTAAAGTGAACAGACTATAGTGGAAAGACTAAAGTGGACAGACTATAGTGGAAAGAATAAAGTGGACAGACTATATTGGAAAGACTAAAGTGGACGGACTAAAGTGGAAAGACTAAAGTGGAAAGACTAAAGTGGAAAGACTAAAGTGGACAGAAGATAGTGTAAATGACTAAAGTTTACAGACTATAGTGGAAAGACTGAAGTGGACAGACTAAAGTGGAAAAACTAAAGTGGAAAGACTAAAGTGGACAGACTATAGTGGACAGACTATAGTGGAAAGACTGTAGTGGACAGAATAAAGTGGAGACTATAGTGGAAAGACTAAAGTGGACAGAGAATAGTCTAAAGACTAAAGTGGACAGTCTATAGTGGAAAGACTAAAGTGGACAGACTTAAGTGGAAAGACTAAAGTGGAAAGACTAAAGTGGACAGACTATAGTGGAAAGAATAGTGGAAAGACTGTAGTGGACAGAATAAAGTGGAGACTATAGTGGAAAGACTAAAGTGGGAAGACTAAAGTGGAAAGACTAAAGTGGACAGACTATAGTGGAAAGACTAAAGTGGACAGACTATAGTGGAATGACTAAAGTTGACAGAAGATAGTGGAAATGACTAAAGTGGAAAGACTAAAGTGGACAGACTAAAGTGGACAGACTAAAGTGGAAAGACTAAAGTGGACAGACTAAAGCGGAAACTAAAGTGGAAAGACCAAAGTGGACAGACTATAGTGGAAAGACTAAAGTGGACAGAGTAAAGTGGAAAGACTAAAGTGGAAAGACTAAAGTGGACAGACTATAGTGGAAAGACTATAGTGGAAAGACTGTAGTGGACAGAATAAAGTGGAGAGTATAGTGGAAAGACTAAAGTGGACAGAGAATAGTGGAAAGACTAAAGTGGACAGACTATAGTGGAAAGACTATAGTGGAGAGACTGTAGTGGACAGAATAAAGTGGAGACTATAGTGGAAAGACTAAAGTGGAAAGACTAAAGTGGAAAGACTAAAGTGGACAGACTATAGTGGAAAGACTAAAGTGGACCGACTATAGTGGAATGACTAAAGTGGACAGAAGATAGTGGAAATGACTAAAGTAGAAAGACTAAAGTGGACAGACTAAAGTGGACAGACTAAATTGGAAAGACTAAAGTGGACAAACTAAAGCGGAAAGACTAAAGTGGAAAGACTAAAGTGGACAGACTATAGTGGAAAGACTAAAGTGGAGAGACTAAAGTGGAAAGACTAAAGTGGAAAGACTTAAGTGGACAGACTATAGTGGAAAGACTATAGTGGAAAGACTGTAGTGGACAGAATAAAGTGGAGAGTATAGTGGAAAGACTAAAGTGGACAGAGAATAGTGGAAAGACTAAAGTGGACAGACTATAGTGGAAAGACTATAGTGGAGAGACTGTAGTGGACAGAATAAAGTGGAGACTATAGTGGAAAGACGAAAGTGGAAAGACTAAAGTGGACAGAGAATAGTGGAAAGACTAAAGTGGACAGACTAAAGTGGAAAGACTATAGTGGAAAGACTGTAGTGGACAGAATAAAGTGGAGAGCATAGTGGAAAGACTAAAGTGGACAGAGAATAGTGGAAAGACTAAAGTGGAAGACTATAGTGGAAAGACTATAGTGGAGAGACTAAAGTGGAAAGACTAAAGTGGAAAGACTAAAGTGGACAGACTATAGTGGAAAGACTATAGTGAAAAGACTGTAGTGGACAGAATAAAGTGGAAAGACTAAAATGGAAAGACTGTAGTGGACAGAATAAAATGGATAGATTAAAGCGGAAAGACAAAAGTGGAAAGACTAAAGTGGACAGACTATAATGGAAAGACTAAAGTGGACAGACTAAAGTGGACAGACTAAAGTGAAAAGACTAAAGTGGACAGACTAAAGTGGACGGACTATAATGGAAAGACTAAAGTGGACAGACTAAAGTGGACTGACTAAAGTGAAAAGACTAAAGTGGACAGACTAAAGTGGAAAAACTAAAGTGGAAAGACTAAAGTGGACAGACTATAGTGGAAAGACTATAGTGGAAAGACTGTAGTGGAGAAAATGAAGTGGAGACTATAGTGGAAAGACTAAAGTGGACAGACTAAAGTGGACAGACTGTAGTGGAAAGACTATAGTGGAAAGACTGTAGTGGACAGAATAAAGTGGAGACTATAGTGGAAAGACTAAAGTGGACAGAGAATAGTGGAAAGACTAAAGTTGACAGTCTATAGTGGAAAGACTAAGGTGGACAGACTAAAGTGGAAAGACTAAAGTGGAAAGACTAAAGTGGACAGACTATAGTGGAAAGACTATAGTGGAAAGACTGTAGTGGACAGAATAAAGTGGAGACTATAGTGGAAAGACTAAAGTGGAAAGACTAAAGTGGAAAGACTAAAGTGGACAGACTATAGTGGAAAGAATAAAGTGGACAGACTATATTGGAAAGACTAAAGTGGACGGACTAAAGTGGAAAGACTAAAGTGGAAAGACTAAAGTGGAAAGACTAAAGTGGACAGAAGATAGTGTAAATGACTAAAGTTTACAGACTATAGTGGAAAGACTGAAGTGGACAGACTAAAGTGGAAAAACTAAAGTGGAAAGACTAAAGTGGACAGACTATAGTGGTAAAACTATAGTGGAAAGACTGTAGTGGACAGAATAAAGTGGAGACTATAGTGGAAAGACTAAAGTGGACAGAGAATAGTCTAAAGACTAAAGTGGACAGTCTATAGTGGAAAGACTAAAGTGGACAGACTGAAGTGGAAAGACTAAAGTGGAAAGACTAAAGTGGACAGACTATAGTGGAAAGAATAGTGGAAAGACTGTAGTGGACAGAATAAAGTGGAGACTAGAGTGGAAAGACTAAAGTGGGAAGACTAAAGTGGAAAGACTAAAGTGGACAGACTATAGTGGAAAGACTAAAGTGGACAGACTATAGTGGAATGACTAAAGTTGACAGAAGATAGTGGAAATGACTAAAGTGGAAAGACTAAAGTGGACAGACTAAAGTGGACAGACTAAAGTGGAAAGACTAAAGTGGACAGACTAAAGCGGAAAGACTAAAGTGGAAAGACCAAAGTGGACAGACTATAGTGGAAAGACTAAAGTGGACAGAGTAATGTGGAAAGACTAAAGTGGAAAGACTAAAGTGGACAGACTATAGTGGAAAGACTATAGTGGAAAGACTGTAGTGGACAGAATAAAGTGGAGAGTATAGTGGAAAGACTAAAGTGGACAGAGAATAGTGGAAAGACTAAAGTGGACAGACTATAGTGGAAAGACTATAGTGGAGAGACTGTAGTGGACAGAATAAAGTGGAGACTATAGTGGAAAGACTAAAGTGGAAAGACTAAAGTGGAAAGACTAAAGTGGACAGACTATAGTGGAAAGACTAAAGTGGACCGACTATAGTGGAATGACTAAAGTGGACAGAAGATAGTGGAAATGACCAAAGTAGAAAGACTAAAGTGGACAGACTAAAGTGGACAGACTAAAGTGGAAAGACTAAAGTGGACAAACTAAAGCGGAAAGACTAAAGTGGAAAGACCAAAGTGGACAGACTATAGTGGAAAGATTAAAGTGGAGAGACTAAAGTGGAAAGACTAAAGTGGAAAGACTTAAGTGGACAGACTATAGTGGAAAGACTATAGTGGAAAGACTGTAGTGGACAGAATAAAGTGGAGAGGATAGTGGAAAGACTAAAGTGGAGAGAGAATAGTGGAAAGACTAAAGTGGACAGACTATAGTGGAAAGACTATAGTGGAGAGACTGTAGTGGACAGAATAAAGTGGAGACTATAGTGGAAAGACTAAAGTGGAAAGACTAAAGTGGAAAGATTAAAGTGAAAAGACTAAAGTGGACAGACTAAAGTGGACAGACTATAATGGAAAGACTAAAGTGGACAGACTAAAGTGGACAGACTAAAGTGAAAAGACTAAAGTGGACAGACTAAAGTGGAAACACTAAAGTGGAAAGACTAAAGTGGACAGACTATAGTGGAAAGACTATAGTGGAAAGACTGTAGTGGACAGAATGAAGTGGAGACTATAGTGGAAAGACTAAAGTGGACAGACTAAAGTGGACAGACTGTAGTGGAAAGACTATAGTGGAAAGACTTTAGTGGACAGAATAAAGTGGAGAGCATAGTGGAAAGACTAAAGTGGACAGAGAATAGTGGAAAGACTAAAGTGAACAGACTATAGTGGAAAGACAATAGTGGAGAGACTGTAGTGGACAGAACAAAGTGGAGACTATAGTGGAAAGACTAAAGTGGACAGACTATAGTGGAAAGACTAAAATGGAAAGACTGTAGTGGACAGAATAAAGTGGATAGACTAAAGCGGAAAGACAAAAGTGGCAAGACTAAAGTGGACAGACTATAATGGAAAGACTAAAGTGGACAGACTAAAGTGGACAGACTAAAGTGAAAAGACTAAAGTGGAAAAACTAAAGTGGAAAAACTAAAGTGGAAAGACTAAAGTGGAGAGACTATAGTGGAAAGACTATAGTGGAAAGACTGTAGTTGACAGAATGAAGTGGAGACTATAGTGGAAAGACTAAAGTGGACAGACTAAAGTGGACAGACTGTAGTGGAAAGACTATAGTGGAAAGACTGTAGTGGACAGAATAAAGTGGAGACTATAGTGGAAAGACTAAAGTGGACAGAGAATAGTGGAAAGTCTAAAGTGGACAGTCTATAGTGGAAAGACTAAGGTGGACAGACTATAGTGGAAAGACTATAGTGGAAAGACTGTAGTGGACAGAACAAAGTGGAGACTATAGTGGAAAGACTAAAGTGGACAGACTATAGTGGAAGGACTAAAATGGAAAGACTGTAGTGGACAGAATAAAGTGGATAGACTAAAGCGGAAAGACAAAAGTGGAAAGACTAAAGTGGACAGACTATAATGTAAAGACTAAAGTGGACAGACTAAAGTGGACAGACTAAAGTGAAAAGACTAAAGTGGACAGACTAAAGTGGAAAAACTAAAGTGGAAAGACTAAAGTGGACAGACTATAGTGGAAAGACTATAGTGGAAAGACTGTAGTGGACAGAATGAAGTGGAGACTATAGTGGAAAGACTAAAGTGGACAGACTAAAGTGGACAGACTGTAGTGGAAAGACTATAGTGGAAAGACTGTAGTGGACAGAATAAAGTGGAGACTATAGTGGAAAGACTAAAGTGGACAGAGAATAGTGGAAAGACTAAAGTGGACAGTCTATAGTGGAAAGACTAAGGTGGACAGACTAAAGTGGAAAGACTAAAGTGAAAAGACTAAAGTGTACAGACTATAGTGTACAGACTATAGTGGAAAGACTGTAGTGGACAGAATAAAGTGGAGACTATAGTGGAAAGACTAAAGTGAAAAGACTAAAGTGGAAAGACTAAAGTGGACAGACTATAGTGGAAAGACTAAAGTGGACAGACTATAGTGGAAAGACTAAAGTGGACGGACTAAAGTGGAAAGACTAAAGTGGAAAGACTAAAGTGGAAAGACTAAAGTGGACAGAAGATAGTGTAAATGACTAAAGTTTACAGACTATAGTGGAAAGACTGAATTCGACAGACTAAAGTGGAAAAACTAAAGTGGAAAGACTAAAGTGGACAGACTATAGTGGTAAAACTATAGTGGAAAGACTGTAGCGGACAGAATAAAGTGGAGACTATAGTGGAAAGACTAAAGTGGACAGAGAATAGTCTAAAGACTAAAGTGGACAGTCTATAGTGGAAAGACTAAAGTGGACAGACTGAAGTGGAAAGACTAAAGTGGAAAGACTAAAGTGGACAGACTATAGTGGAAAGAATAGTGGAAAGACTGTAGTGGACAGAATAAAGTGGAGACTATAGAGGAAAGACTAAAGTGGAAAGACTAAAGTGGAAAGACTAAAGTGGACAGACTATAGTGGAAAGACTAAAGTGGACAGACTATAGTGGAATGACTAAAGTGGACAGAAGATAGTTGAAATGACTAAAGTGGAAAGACTAAAGTGGACAGACTAAAGTGGACAGACTAAAGTGGAAAGACTAAAGTGGACAGACTAAAGCGGAAAGACTAAAGTGGAAAGACCAAAGTGGACAGACTATAGTGGAAAGACTAAAGTGGACAGACTAAAGTGGAAAGACTAAAGTGGAAAGACTAAAGTGGACAGACTATAGTGGAAAGACTATAGTGGAAAGAATGTAGTGGACAGAATAAAGTGGAGAGTATAGTGGAAAGACTAAAGTGGACAGACTATAGTGGAAGGACTAAAATGGAAAGACTGTAGTGGACAGAATAAAGTGGATAGACTAAAGCGGAAAGACAAAAGTGGAAAGACTAAAGTGGACAGACTATAATGTAAAGACTAAAGTGGACAGACTAAAGTGGACAGACTAAAGTGAAAAGACTAAAGTGGACAGACTAAAGTGGAAAAACTAAAGTGGAAAGACTAAAGTGGACAGACTATAGTGGAAAGACTATAGTGGAAAGACTGTAGTGGACAGAATGAAGTGGAGACTATAGTGGAAAGACTAAAGTGGACAGACTAAAGTGGACAGACTGTAGTGGAAAGACTATAGTGGAAAGACTGTAGTGGACAGAATAAAGTGGAGACTATAGTGGAAAGACTAAAGTGGACAGAGAATAGTGGAAAGACTAAAGTGGACAGACTATGGTGGAAAGACTATAGTGGAGAGACTGTAGTGGACAGAATAAAGTGGAGACTATAGTGGAAAGACTAAAGTGGAAAGACTAAAGTGGACAGAGAATAGTGGAAAGACTAAAGTGGACAGACTATAGTGGAAAGACTACAGTGGAAAGACTGTAGTGGACAGAATAAAGTGGAGAGCATAGTGGAAAGACGAAAGTGGACAGAGAATAGTGGAAAGACTAAAGTGGACAGACTATAGTGGAAAGACTATAGTGGAGAGACTGTAGTGGACAGAACAAAGTGGAGACTATAGTGGAAAGACTAAAGTGGACAGACTATCGTGGAAAGACTATAGTGGAAAGACTCTAGTGGACAGAATAAAGTGGATAGACTAAAGCGGAAAGACAAAAGTGGAAAGACTAAAGTGGACAGACTATAGTGGAAAGACTAAAGTGGACAGACTATAGTGGAAAGACTAAAGTGGACGGACTAAAGTGGAAAGACTAAAGTGGAAAGAATAAAGTGGAAAGACGATAGTGGAAAGACTATAGTGGAAAGACTATAGTGGAAAGACTGTAGTGGACAGAATAAAGTGGAGACTATAGTGGAAAGACTAAAGTGGACAGACTAAAGTGGACAGACTGTAGTGGAAAGACTATAGTGGAAAGACTGTAGTGGACAGAATAAAGTGGAGACTATAGTGGAAAGACTAAAGTGGACAGAGAATAATGGAAAGACTAAAGTGGACAGTCTACAGTGGAAAGACTAAGGTGGACAGACTAAAGTGGACAGACTATAGTGGAAAGAATAGTGGAAAGACTGTAGTGGACAGAATAAAGTGGAGACTATAGTGGAAAGACTAAAGTGGGAAGACTAAAGTGGAAAGACTAAAGTGGACAGACTATAGTGGAAAGACTAAAGTGGACAGACTATAGTGGAAAGACTAAAGTGGACAGACTGAAGTGGAAAGACTAAAGTGGAAAGACTAAAGTGGACAGACTATAGTGGAAAGAATAGTGGAAAGACTGTAGTGGACAGAATAAAGTGGAGACTATAGTGGAAAGACTAAAGTGGGAAGACTAAAGTGGAAAGACTAAAGTGGACAGACTATAGTGGAAAGACTAAAGTGGACAGACTATAGTGGAATGACTAAAGTGGACAGAAGATAGTGGAAATGACTAAAGTTGAAAGACTAAAGTGGACAGACTAAAGTGGACAGACTAAAGTGGAAAGACTAAAGTGGACAGACTAAAGCGGAAAGACTAAAGTGGAAAGACCAAAGTGGACAGACTATAGTGGAAAGACTAAAGTGGACAGAGTAAAGTGGAAAGACTAAAGTGGAAAGACTAAAGTGGACAGACTATAGTGGAAAGACTATAGTGGAAAGACTGTAGTGGACAGAATAAAGTGGAGAGTATAGTGGAAAGACTAAAGTGGACAGAGAATAGTGGAAAGACTAAAGTGGACAGACTATAGTGGAAAGACTATAGTGGAGAGACTGTAGTGGACAGAATAAAGTGGAGACTATAGTGGAAAGACTAAAGTGGAAAGACTAAAGTGGAAAGACTAAAGTGGACAGACTATAGTGGAAAGACTAAAGTGGACAGACTATAGTGGAATGACTAAAGTGGACAGAAGATAGTGGAAATGACTAAAGTAGAAAGACTAAAGTGGACAGACTAAAGTGGAAAGACTTAAGTGGACAGACTATAGTGGAAAGACTATAGTGGAAAGACTGTAGTGGACAGAATAAAGTGGAGAGTATAGTGGAAAGACTAAAGTGGAGAGAGAATAGTGGAAAGACTAAAGTGGACAGACTATAGTGGAAAGACTATAGTGGAGAGACTGTAGTGGACAGAATAAAGTGAAGACTATAGTGGAAAGACTAAAGTGGAAAGACTAAAGTGGAAAGACTAAAGTGAAAAGACTAAAGTGGACAGACTAAAGTGGACAGACTATAATGGAAAGACTAAAGTGGACAGACTAAAGTGGACAGACTAAAGTGAAAAGACTAAAGTGGACAGACTAAAGTGGAAAAACTAAAGTGGAAAGACTAAAGTGGACAGACTATAGTGGAAAGACTATAGTGGAAAGACTGTAGTGGACAGAATGAAGTGGAGACTATAGTGGAAAGACTAAAGTGGACAGACTAAAGTGGACAGACTGTAGTGGAAAGACTATAGTGGAAAGACTGTAGTGGACAGAATAAAGTGGAGAGCATAGTGGAAAGACTAAAGTGGACAGAGAATAGTGGAAAGACTAAAGTGGACAGACTATAGTGGAAAGACAATAGTGGAGAGACTGTAGTGGACAGAACAAAGTGGAGACTATAGTGGAAAGACTAAAGTGGACAGACTATAGTGGAAAGACTAAAATGGAAAGACTGTAGTGGACAGAATAAAGTGGATAGACTAAAGCGGAAAAACAAAAGTGGAAAGACTAAAGCTGACAGACTATAATGGAAAGACTAAAGTGGACAGACTAAAGTGGACAGACTAAAGTGAAAAGACTAAAGTGGAAAAACTAAAGTGGAAAAACTAAAGTGGAAAGACTAAAGTGGAGAGACTATAGTGGAAAGACTATAGTGGAAAGACTGTAGTTGACAGAATGAAGTGGAGACTATAGTGGAAAGACTAAAGTGGACAGACTAAAGTGGACAGACTGTAGTGGAAAGACTATAGTGGAAAGACTGTAGTGGACAGAATAAAGTGGAGACTATAGTGGAAAGACTAAAGTGGACAGAGAATAGTGGAAAGACTAAAGTGGACAGTCTATAGTGGAAAGACTAAGGTGGACAGACTATAGTGGAAAGACTATAGTGGAAAGACTGTAGTGGACAGAACAAAGTGGAGACTATAGTGGAAAGACTAAAGTGGACAGACTATAGTGGAAAGACTAAAATGGAAAGACTGTAGTGGACAGAATAAAGTGGATAGACTAAAGCGGAAAGACAAAAGTGGAAAGACTAAAGTGGACAGACTATAATGTAAAGACTAAAGTGGACAGACTAAAGTGGACAGACTAAAGTGAAAAGACTAAAGTGGACAGACTAAAGTGGAAAAACTAAAGTGGAAAGACTAAAGTGGACAGACTATAGTGGAAAGACTATAGTGGAAAGACTGTAGTGGACAGAATGAAGTGGAGACTATAGTGGAAAGACTAAAGTGGACAGACTAAAGTGGACAGACTGTAGTGGAAAGACTATAGTGGAAAGACTGTAGTGGACAGAATAAAGTGGAGACTATAGTGGAAAGACTAAAGTGGACAGAGAATAGTGGAAAGACTAAAGTGGACAGTCTATAGTGGAAAGACTAAGGTGGACAGACTAAAGTGGAAAGACTAAAGTGGAAAGACTAAAGTGTACAGACTATAGTGGAAAGACTATAGTGGAAAGACTGTAGTGGACAGAATAAAGTGGAGACTATAGTGGAAAGACTAAAGTGAAAAGACTAAAGTGGAAAGACTAAAGTGGACAGACTATAGTGGAAAGACTAAAGTGGACAGACTATAGTGGAAAGACTAAAGTGGACGGACTAAAGTGGAAAGACTAAAGTGGACAGAAGATAGTGTAAATGACTAAAGTTTACAGACTATAGTGGAAAGACTGAAGTGGACAGACTAAAGTGGAAAAACTAAAGTAGAAAGACTAAAGTGGACAGACTATAGTGGTAAAACTATAGTGGAAAGACTGTAGTGGACAGAATTAAGTGGAGACTATAGTGGAAAGACTAAAGTGGACAGAGAATAGTCTAAAGACTAAAGTGGACAGTCTATAGTGGAAAGACTAAAGTGGACAGACTGAAGTGGAAAGACTAAAGTGGAAAGACTAAAGTGGACAGACTATGGTGGAAAGAATAGTGGAAAGACTGTAGTGGACAGAATAAAGTGGAGACTATAGAGGAAAGACTAAAGTGGAAAGACTAAAGTGGAAAGACTAAAGTGGACAGACTATAGTGGAAAGACTAAAGTGGACAGACTAAAGTGGAAAGACTAAAGTGGACAGACTAAAGCGGAAAGACTAAAGTGGAAAGACCAAAGTGGACAGACTATAGTGGAAAGACTAAAGTGGAAAGACTAAAGTGGACAGACTAAAGCGGAAAGACTAAAGTGGAAAGACTAAAGTGGAAAGACTAAAGTGGACAGACTATAGTGGAAAGACTAAAGTGGACAGACTAAAGTGGAAAGACTAAAGTGGACAGACTAAAGCGGAAAGACTAAAGTGGAAAGACTAAAGTGGACAGACTAAAGTGGACAGACTAAAGTGGAAAGACTAAAGTGGACAGACTAAAGCGGAAAGACTAAAGTGGAAAGACCAAAGTGGACAGACTATAGTGGAAAGACTAAAGTGGACAGACTAAAGTGGAAAGACTAAAGTGGAAAGACTAAAGTGGACAGACTATAGTGGAAAGACTATAGTGGAAAGACTGTAGTGGACAGAATAAAGTGGAGAGTATAGTGGAAAGACTAAAGTGGACAGAGAATAGTGGAAAGACTAAAGTGGACAGACTATGGTGGAAAGACTATAGTGGAGAGACTGTAGTGGACAGAATAAAGTGGAGACTATAGTGGAAAGACTAAAGTGGAAAGACTAAAGTGGACAGAGAATAGTGGAAAGACTAAAGTGGACAGACTATAGTGGAAAGACTACAGTGGAAAGACTGTAGTGGACAGAATGAAGTGGAGAGCATAGTGGAAAGACGAAAGTGGACAGAGAATAGTGGAAAGACTAAAGTGGACAGACTATAGTGGAAAGACTATAGTGGAGAGACTGTAGTGGACAGAACAAAGTGGAGACTATAGTGGAAAGACTAAAGTGGACAGACTATCGTGGAAAGACTATAGTGGAAAGACTCTAGTGGACAGAATAAAGTGAATAGACTAAAGCGGAAAGACAAAAGTGGAAAGACTAAAGTGGACAGACTATAGTGGAAAGACTAAAGTGGACGGACTAAAGTGGAAAGACTAAAGTGGAAAGACTAAAGTGGAAAGACTATAGTGGAAAGACTATAGTGGAAAGACTATAGTGGAAAGACTGTAGTGGACAGAATAAAGTGGAGACTATAGTGGAAAGACTAAAGTGGACAGACTAAAGTGGACAGACTGTAGTGGAAAGACTATAGTGGAAAGACTGTAGTGGACAGAATAAAGTGGAGACTATAGTGGAAAGACTAAAGTGGACAGAGAATAGTGGAAAGACTAAAGTGGACAGTCTATAGTGGAAAGACTAAGGTGGACAGACTAAAGCGGAAAGACTAAAGTGGAAAGACTAAAGTGGACAGACTATAGTGGAAAGACTATAGTGGAAAGACTGTAGTGGACAGAATAAAGTGGAGACTATAGTGGAAAGACTAAAGTGAAAAGACTAAAGTGGAAAGACTAAAGTGGACAGACTATAGTGGAAAGACTAAAGTGGACAGACTATAGTGGAAAGACTAAAGTGGACGGACTAAAGTGGAAAGACTAAAGTGGAAAGACTAAAGTGGACAGAAGATAGTGTAAATGACTAAAGTTTACAGACTATAGTGGAAAGACTGAAGTGGACAGACTAAAGTGGAAAAACTAAAGTGGAAAGACTAAAGTGGACAGACTATAGTGGTAAAACTATAGTGGAAAGACTGTAGTGGACAGAATAAAGTGGAGACTATAGTGGAAAGAGTAAAGTGGACAGAGAATAGTCTAAAGACTAAAGTGGACAGTCTATAGTGGAAAGACTAAAGTGGACAGACTGAAGTGGAAAGACTAAGGTGGAAAGACTAAAGTGGCCAGACTATAGTGGAAAGAATAGTGGAAAGACTGTAGTGGACAGAATAAAGTGGAGACTATAGAGGAAAGACTAAAGTGGAAAGACTAAAGTGGAAAGACTAAAGTGGACAGACTATAGTGGAAAGACTAAAGTGGACAGACTATAGTGGAATGACTAAAGTGGACAGAAGATAGTGGAAATGACTAAAGTGGAAAGACTAAAGTGGACAGACTAAAGTGGACAGACTAAAGTGGAAAGACTAAAGTGGACAGACTAAAGCGGAAAGACTAAAGTGGAAAGACCAAAGTGGACAGACTATAGTGGAAAGACTAAAGTGGACAGACTAAAGTGGAAAGACTAAAGTGGAAAGACTAAAGTGGACAGACTATAGTGGACAGACTATAGTGGAAAGACTATAGTGGAGAGACTGTAGTGGACAGAATAAAGTGGAGACTAAAGTGGAAAGACTAGAGTGGAAAGACTAAAGTGGACAGAGAATAGTGGAAAGACTAAAGTGGACAGACTATAGTGGAAAGACTACAGTGGAAAGACTGTAGTGGACAGACTATAGTGGAGAGACTGTAGTGGACAGAACAAAGTGGAGACTATAGTGGAAAGACTAAAGTGGACAGACTAAAGTGGAAAGACTAAAGTGGACAGACTATAGTGGAAAGACTAAAGTGGACAGACTAAAGTGGAAAGACTAAAGTGGACAGACTATAGTGGAAAGACTATAGTGGAAAGACTAAGTGGACAGACTAAAGTGGAAAGACTAAAGTGGACAGACTATAGTGGAAAGACTATAGTGGAAAGACTAAGTGGACAGACTAGAGCGGAAAGACTATATTGGAAAGACTTAGTGGACAGACTAAAGCGTAAAGACTAAAGTGGAAAGACTAAAGTGGACAGACTATAGTGGAAAGACTAAAGTGGACAGACTAAAGTTGAAAGACTAAAGTGGAAAGACTAAAGTGGACAGACTATAGTGGAAAGACTAAAGTGGACAGACTAAAGTTGAAAGACTAAAGTGGAAAGACTAAAGTGGACAGACTATAGTGGAAAGACTATAGTGGAAAGACTAAGTGGACAGACTAAAGTGGAAAGACTAAAGTGGACAGACTATAGTGGAAAGAATAAAGTGGACAGACTAAAGTGGAAAGACTAAAGTGGACAGACTGTAGTGGAAAGACTATAGTGGAAAGACTAAGTGGACAGACTAAAGTGGAAAGACTAAAGTGGACAGACTATAGTGGAAAGACTATAGTGGAAAGACTAAGTGGACAGACTAGAGCGGAAAGACTAAAGTGGAAAGACTAACGTGGACAGACTATAGTGGAAAGACTAAAGTGGACAGACTATAGTGGAAAGACTATAGTGGAAAGACTAAGTGGACAGACTAGAGCGGAAAGACTAAAGTGGAAAGACTAACGTGGACAGACTATAGTGGAAAGACTAAAGTGGACAGACTAAAGTGGAAAGACTAAAAGTGGAAAGACTAAAGTCGACAGACTATAGTGGAAAGAATATAGTGGAAAGACTAAGTGGACAGACTAAAGCGGAAAGACTAAAGTGGAAAGACTAAAGTGGACAGACTATAGTGGAAAGACTATAGTGGAAAGACTGTAGTAGACAGAATAAAGTGGAGAGTATAGTGGAAAGACTAAAGTGGACAGAGAATAGTGGAAAGACTAAAGTGGACAGACTATAGTGGAAAGACTATAGTGGAAAGACTGTAGTGGACAGAATAAAGTGGAGACTATAGCGGAGAGACTAAAGTGGAAAGAGTAAAGTGGACAGACTATAGTGGAAAGACTGAAGTGGACAGACTAAAGTGGAAAAACTAAAGTGGAAAGACTAAAGTGGACAGACTATAGTGGAAAGACTATAGTGGAAAGACTATAGTGGACAGAATAAAGTGGAGACTATAGTGGAAAGACTAAAGTGGACAGACTAAAGTGGATATACTCTAGTGGAAAGACTAAGTGGACAGACTAAAGCGGAAAGAATAAAGTGGAAAGAATAAAGTGGACAGACTATAGTGGAAAGACTAAAGTGGAAAGACTAAAGCGGACAGACTATAGTGGAAAGACTATAGTGGAAAGACTGTAGTGGACAGAATAAAGTGGACACTATAGTGGAAAGACTAAAGTGGACAGAGAATAGTGGAAAGACTAAAGTGGACAGTCTATAGTGGAAAGACTAAAGTGGACAGACTAAAGTGGAAAGACTAAAGTGGAAAGACTAAAGTGGACAGACTACAGTGGAAAGACTATAGTGGAAAGACTGTAGTGGACAGAATAAAGTGGAGACTATAGTGGAAAGACTAAAGTGGAAAGACTAAAGTGGAAAGACTAAAGTGGACAGACTATAATGGAAAGACTAAAGTGGACAGACTAAAGTGGAAAGACTAACGTGGAAAGACTAAAGTGGACAGACTATAGTGGAAAGAATATAGTGGAAAAACTAAGTGGACAGACTAAAGTGGAAAGACTAAAGTGGAAAGACTAAAGTGGACAGACTATAGTGGAAAGACTAAAGTGGATAGACTAAAGTGGAAAGACTAAAGTGGAAAGACTAAAGTGGACAGACTATAGTGGAAAGACTATAGTGGAAAAACTGTAGTGGACAGAATAAAGTGGAGACTATAGTGGAAAGAGTAAAGTGGACAGAGAATAGTCTAAAGACTAAAGTGGACAGTCTATAGTGGAAAGACTAAAGTGGACAGACTGAAGTGAAAAGACTAAAGTGGAAAGACTAAAGTGGACAGACTATAGTGGAAAGAATAGTGGAAAGACTGTAGTGGACAGAATAAAGTGGAAAGACTAAAGTGGAAAGACTAAAGTGGACAGACTATAGTGGAAAGAATATAGTGGAAAAACTAAGTGGACAGACTAAAGCGGAAAGACTAAAGTGGAAAGACTAAAGTGGACAGACTATAGTGGAAAGACTAAAGTGGATAGACTAAAGTGGAAAGACTAAAGTGGAAAGACTAAAGTGGACAGACTATAGTGGAAAGACTATAGTGGAAAAACTTTAGTGGACAGAATAAAGTGGAGACTATAGTGAAAGACTAAAGTGGACAGAGAATAGTCTAAAGACTAAAGTGGACAGTCTATAGTGGAAAGACTAAAGTGGACAGACTGAAGTGGAAAGACTAAAGTGGAAAGACTAAAGTGGACAGACTATAGTGGAAAGAATAGTGGAAAGACTGTAGTGGACAGAATAAAGTGGAGACTATAGTGGAAAGACTAAAGTGGAAAGACTAAAGTGGAAAGACTAAAAAGGACAGACTATAGTGGAAAGACTAAAGTGGACAGACTATAGTGGAATGACTAAAGTGGACAGAAGATAGTGGAAATGACTAAAGTAGAAAGACTAAAGTGGACAGACTAAAGTGGACAGACTAAATTGGAAAGACTAAAGTGGACAAACTAAAGCGGAAAGACTAAAGTGGAAAGACCAAAGTGGACAGACTATAGTGGAAAGACTAAAGTGGAGAGACTAAAGTGGAAAGACTAAAGTGGAAAGACTTAAGTGGACAGACTATAGTGGAAAGACTATAGTGGAAAGACTGTAGTGGACAGAATAAAGTGGAGAGTATAGTGGAAAGACTAAAGTGGACAGAGAATAGTGGAAAGACTAAAGTGGACAGACTATAGTGGAAAGACTATAGTGGAGAGACTGTAGTGGACAGAATAAAGTGGAGACTATAGTGGAAAGACTAAAGTGGAAATACTAAAGTGGACAGAGAATAGTGGAAAGACTAAAGTGGACAGACTATAGTGGAAAGACTATAGTGGAAAGACTGTAGTGGACAGAATAAAGTGGAGAGCATAGTGGAAAGACTAAAGTGGACAGAGAATAGTGGAAAGACTAAAGTGGACAGACTGTAGTGGAACGACTATAGTGGAGAGACTAAAGTGGAAAGACTAAAGTGGAAAGACCAAAGTGGACAGACTATAGTGGAAAGACTATAGTGGAAAGACTGTAGTGGACAGAATAAAGTGGAAAGACTAAAATGGAAAGACTGTTGTGGACAGAATAAAATGGATAGACTAAAGCGGAAAGACAAAAGTGGAAAGACTAAAGTGGACAGACTATAATGGAAAGACTAAAGTGGACAGACTAAAGTGGACTGACTAAAGTGAAAAGACTAAAGTGGACAGACTAAAGTGGAAAAACTAAAGTGGAAAGACTAAAGTGGACAGACTATAGTGGAAAGACTATAGTGGAAAGACTGTAGTGGAGAGAATGAAGTGGAGACTATAGTGGAAAGACTAAAGTGGAAAGACTAAAGTGGACAGAGAATAGTGGAAAGACTAAAGTGGACAGACTATAGTGGAAAGACTATAGTGGAAAGACTGTAGTGGACAGAATAAAGTGGAGAGCACAGTGGAAAGACTAAAGTGGACAGAGAATAGTGGAAAGACTAAAGTGGACAGACTATAGTGGAAAGACTATAGTGGAGAGACTAAAGTGGAAAGACTAAAGTGGAAAGACTAAAGTGGACAGACTATAGTGGAACGACTATAGTGGAAAAACTTTAGTGGACAGAATAAAGTGGAGACTATAGTGGAAAGACTAAAGTGGACAGAGAATAGTCTAAAGACTAAAGTGGACAGTCTATAGTGGAAAGACTAAAGTGGACAGACTGAAGTGGAAAGACTAAAGTGGAACGACTAAAGTGGACAGACTATAGTGGAAAGAATAGTGGAAAGACTGTAGTGGACAGAATAAAGTGGAGACTATAGTGGAAAGACTAAAGTGGAAAGACTAAAGTGGACAGAGAATAGTGGAAAGACTAAAGTGGACAGACTATAGTGGAAAGACTATAGTGGAAAGACTGTAGTGGACAGAATAAAGTGGAGAGCATAGTGGAAAGACTAAAGTGGACAGAGAATAGTGGAAAGACTAAAGTGGACAGACTATAGTGGAAAGACTATAGTGGAGAGACTAAAGTGGAAAGACTAAAGTGGAAAGACTAAAGTGGACAGACTATAGTGGAAAGACTATAGTGGAAAAACTTTAGTGGACAGAATAAAGTGGAGACTATAGTGGAAAGACTAAAGTGGACAGAGAATAGTCTAAAGACTAAAGTGGACAGTCTATAGTGGAAAGACTAAAGTGGACAGACTGAAGTGGAAAGACTAAAGTGGAAAGACTAAAGTGGACAGACTATAGTGGAAAGAATAGTGGAAAGACTGTAGTGGACAGAATAAAGTGGAGACTATAGTGGAAAGACTAAAGTGGAAAGACTAAAGTGGAAAGACTAAAGTGGACAGACTATAGTGGAAAGACTAAAGTGGACAGACTATAGTGGAATGACTAAAGTGGACAGAAGATAGTGGAAATGACTAAAGTAGAAAGACTAAAGTGGACAGACTAAAGTGGACAGACTAAATTGGAAAGACTAAAGTGGACAAACTAAAGCGGAAAGACTAAAGTGGAAAGACCAAAGTGGACAGACTATAGTGGAAAGACTAAAGTGGAGAGACTAAAGTGGAAAAACTAAAGTGGAAAGACTTAAGTGGACAGACTATAGTGGAAAGACTATAGTGGAAAGACTGTAGTGGACAGAATAAAGTGGAGAGTATAGTGGAAAGACTAAAGTGGACAGAGAATAGTGGAAAGACTAAAGTGGACAGACTATAGTGGAAAGACTATAGTGGAGAGACTGTAGTGGACAGAATAAAGTGGAGACTATAGTGGAAAGACTAAAGTGGAAAGACTAAAGTGGACAGAGAATAGTGGAAAGACTAAAGTGGACAGACTATAGTGGAAAGACTATAGTGGAAAGACTGTAGTGGACAGAATAAAGTGGAGAGCATAGTGGAAAGACTAAAGTGGACAGAGAATAGTGGAAAGACTAAAGTGGACAGACTATAGTGGAAAGACTATAGTGGAGAGACTAAAGTGGAAAGACTAAAGTGGAAAGACTAAAGTGGACAGACTATAGTGGAAAGACTATAGTGGAAAGACTGTAGTGGACAGAATAAAGTGGAAAGACTAAAATGGAAAGACTGTTGTGGACAGAATAAAATGGATAGACTAAAGCGGAAAGACAAAAGTGGAAAGACTAAAGTGGACAGACTATAATGGAAAGACTAAAGTGGACAGACTAAAGTGGACTGACTAAAGTGAAAAGACTAAAGTGGACAGACTAAAGTGGAAAAACTAAAGTGGAAAGACTAAAGTGGACAGACTATAGTGGAAAGACTATAGTGGAAAGACTGTAGTGGAGAGAATGAAGTGGAGACTATAGTGGAAAGACTAAAGTGGACAGACTGTAGTGGAAAGACTATAGTGGAAAGACTGTAGTGGACAGAATAAAGTGGAGACTATAGTGGAAAGACTAAAGTGGACAGAGAATAGTGGAAAGACTAAAGTGGACAGTCTATAGTGGAAAGACTAAGGTGGACAGACTAAAGTGGAAAGACTAAAGTGGAAAGACTAAAGTGGACAGACTATAGTGGAAAGACTATAGTGGAAAGACTATAGTGGACAGAATAAAGTGGAGACTATAGTGGAAAGACTAAAGTGGAAAGACTAAAGTGGAAAGACTAAAGTGGACAGACTATAGTGGAAAGAATAAAGTGGACAGACTATATTGGAAAGACTAAAGTGGACGGACTAAAGTGGAAAGACTAAAGTGGAAAGACTAAAGTGGACAGAAGATAGTGTAAATGACTAAATTTTACAGACTATAGTGGAAAGACTGAAGTGGACAGACTAAAGTGGAAAAACTAAAGTGGAAAGACTAAAGTGGACAGACTATAGTGGTAAAACTATAGTGGAAAGACTGTAGTGGACAGAATAAAGTGGAGACTATAGTGGAAAGACTAAAGTGGACAGAGAATAGTCTAAAGACTAAAGTGGACAGTCTATAGTGGAAAGACTAAAGTGGACAGACTGAAGTGGAAAGACTAAAGTGGAAAGACTAAAGTGGACAGACTATAGTGGAAAGAATAGTGGAAAGACTGTAGTGGACAGAATAAAGTGGAGACTATAGAGGAAAGACTAAAGTGGAAAGACTAAAGTGGAAAGACTAAAGTGGACAGACTATAGTGGAAAGACTAAAGTGGACAGACTATAGTGGAATGACTAAAGTGGACAGAAGATAGTGGAAATGACTAAAGTGGAAAGACTAAAGTGGACAGACTAAAGTGGACAGACTAAAGTGGAAAGACTAAAGTGGACAGACTAAAGCGGAAAGACTAAAGTGGAAAGACCAAAGTGGACAGACTATAGTGGAAAGACTAAAGTGGACAGAGTAAAGTGGAAAGACTAAAGTGGAAAGACTAAAGTGGACAGACTATAGTGGAAAGACTATAGTGGAAAGACTGTAGTGGACAGAATAAAGTGGAGAGTATAGTGGAAAGACTAAAGTGGACAGAGAATAGTGGAAAGACTAAAGTGGACAGACTATAGTGGAAAGACTATAGTGGAGAGACTGTAGTGGACAGAATAAAGTGGAGACTATAGTGGAAAGACTAAAGTGGAAAGACTAAAGTGGAAAGACTAAAGTGGACAGACTATAGTGGAAAGACTAAAGTGGACAGACTATAGTGGAATGACTAAAGTGGACAGAAGATAGTGGAAATGACTAAAGTAGAAAGACTAAAGTGGACAGACTAAAGTGGACAGACTAAAGTGGAAAGACTAAAGTGGACAAACTAAAGCGGAAAGACTAAAGTGGAAAGACCAAAGTGGACAGACTATAGTGGAAAGATTAAAGTGGAGAGACTAAAGTGGAAAGACTAAAGTGGAAAGACTTAAGTGGACAGACTATAGTGGAAAGACTATAGTGGAAAGACTGTAGTGGACAGAATAAAGTGGAGAGTATAGTGGAAAGACTGAAGTGGAGAGAGAATAGTGGAAAGACTAAAGTGGACAGACTATAGTGGAAAGACTATAGTGGAGAGACTGTAGTGGACAGAATAAAGTGGAGACTATAGTGGAAAGACTAAAGTGGAAAGACTAAAGTGGAAAGACTAAGGTGAAAAGACTAAAGTGGACAGACTAAAGTGGACAGACTATAATGGAAAGACTAAAGTGGACAGACTAAAGTGGACAGACTAAAGTGAAAAGACTAAAGTGGACAGACTAAAGTGGAAAAACTAAAGTGGAAAGACTAAAGTGGACAGACTATAGTGGAAAGACTATAGTGGAAAGACTGTAGTGGACAGAATGAAGTGGAGACTATAGTGGAAAGACTAAAGTGGACAGACTAAAGTGGACAGACTGTAGTGGAAAGACTATAGTGGAAAGACTGTAGTGGACAGAATAAAGTGGAGAGCATAGTGGAAAGACTAAAGTGGACAGAGAATAGTGGAAAGACTAAAGTGGACAGACTATAGTGGAAAGACAATAGTGGAGAGACTGTAGTGGACAGAACAAAGTGGAGACTATAGTGGAAAGACTAAAGTGGACAGACTATAGTGGAAAGACTAAAATGGAAAGACTGTAGTGGACAGAATAAAGTGGATAGACTAAAGCGGAAAGACAAAAGTGGAAAGACTAAAGTGGACAGACTATAATGGAAAGACTAAAGTGGACAGACTAAAGTGGACAGACTAAAGTGAAAAGACTAAAGTGGAAAAACTAAAGTGGAAAAACTAAAGTGGAAAGACAAAAGTGGAGAGACTATAGTGGAAAGACTATAGTGGAAAGACTGTAGTGGACAGAATGAAGTGGAGACTATAGTGGAAAGACTAAAGTGGACAGACTAAAGTGGACAGACTGTAGTGGAAAGACTATAGTGGAAATACTGTAGTGGACAGAATAAAGTGGAGACTATAGTGGAAAGACTAAAGTGGACAGAGAATAGTGGAAAGACTAAAGTGGACAGTCTATAGTGGAAAGACTAAGGTGGACAGACTATAGTGGAAAGACTGTGGAAAGACAGTAGTGGACAGAACAAAGTGGAGACTATAGTGGAAAGACTAAAGTGGACAGACTATAGTGGAAAGACTAAAGTGGACAGACTATAGTGGAAAGACTAAAGTGGACAGACTATAGTGGAATAACTAAAGTGGACAGAAGATAGTGGAAATGACTAAAGTGGAAAGACTAAAGTGGACAGACTAAAGTGGACAGACTAAAGTGGAAAGACTAAAGTGGACAGACTAAAGCGGAAAGACTAAAGTGGAAAGACCAAAGTGGACAGACTATAGTGGAAAGACTAAAGTGGACAGACTAAAGTGGAAAGACTAAAGTGGAAAGACTAAAGTGGACAGACTATAGTGGAAA